>JAVQJG010151108.1:0-14150 GCA_036024015.1 Craterocephalus amniculus
AACAGCATTACCATGAAAACACTTAGCTCATGTAAATGCTGTATTATTTTAGGCCGTTGTTCTCAAGGTCTGGACAATTACAGCAAGGGGCCACTTCCAGGTTAAACTAAACAGATTACTGCGACGCGCTGATTTTCATTTCAGGGGTGATCCTCAACATGGTAGCAATTTAAAGTCATCTTATGGGAGAAATTCTGAAGAGGGAAACCGTAAAGTTGGTGTTAGTGTGTTAGGTCTGTTAAACTGCTCCATTTATGAGTTCCTTGTGATAAGATGTGCTATGATTTGACTCTTTCCCCAAAGTCTTCAATGCCAGCACACAATCACACTGCAGGAAATGACTGTGGAGATACTGTAAGTGGAAATGTGTATGTTGTTTTCCTTGGAACAAAAAACAAAGCCTTCACTGAGATCACATCAAAAACTCAGTTCAACATTTCCACATCTTTGCCATACTTTCGTTCTTATACTTTATGGTCTGCATTTGTATCAAAGCTAGAACATATAACCATTGTCAACACATTTTGACTGACAGCTGTGTTACATGTTATGGGTCTATCTTTGAAAGGGTCCCACACTTCCTTAGCAGATAGGAGGTGTTACATAAGCCGGACACAAAAGACTGATACACTGGTATGTGGGCTGTCAGCAAATACTGAAACATGGAATTAAAGGGAGGGGACATAGAAGAAGGAGGGTAATTTTGGCAATAGAAAACTGCTACTTTCCAGGTTTCTGTGTCAGGGTGGACTGACTTGTTTTGGTGGATCAGAGGCTGCTGTCTAGACGGGTGATGGGCTCATACCACAGACTCAGACACTTCATGTTATTAACAGTACAGTATAAGCCTTAATCCTCCGGACCGCTTCTCGTCACAAAGCTGTCAGTCCCTAACTGAGCATAAAAACAATCAATCTAATCAGTTTATTTGGTTTCTCAAGGGTTTGCTCAAAGAAACTTACATGCACATCAGTGATGTCTATTAAATGGTTATAGATCTACAAGAGAAGCTTTACAGTACCATCACATAACAAGGCAGCAAAGATTAAGTACATCCTTAAAAACCACACCTACAACAGAGATGCAGAGTGTGTGAACTTCTGTTGACAGCATCAATGTTTCATTTGACCTGTAACGGAAAGCAATGGTTAGATATTTTGAGGCTTTCATTATTGAGAGACTGTTGTGTTTTGTTGGTAAGTTAAACTAAACCAACTACTGCTTGTTTCAACAAATAAAATATTACTAAAACTGTTTAAACTATTTGTTTAATTTGAATAAATAGTGAGAATCTAACCCATAAGCCCAAAAGATGCCTTTTTTTTCAAATGAGCCCAGTTTTCTTTAAACCTAATAAGAATGAGTTTCTTAATATGACTTCAAAAATGCCATTATTTTTCTTTTTTAAAAATGTCTTTAAGATCCCCGTTCTTGTTGTAGATATGTCCAGAAAAGGGAAAAACAACATGCATGCAGCAGACTCATGCATCTGCAAATGCAGCCCACACCTCACTTCAACACACCCACCCTCATCAGGTCTTTTTCCCTTTGTTTGTGCACCAGATTCACAGGTGTGACAGGCAGGAGGACAAGAAGAAGGACACTCCACCGTTGTTGGGATCTTGATGTGTGACCCATGCTTAAGGATGGTTTGGCTGTTGTCCTCTCTGATGCGTTTCACTGAACAAATGCTGATGGTGATGTCAGGAATGGGGAGCTAATAGTGGACATGTGTTGGTTTGCCTTGTGTATACATGTCTGTTATGGTCTTGCAACAGGTGGATGAATGCTACAGAGAAAGTAGGGCTAGCAATGACAGCACAGGGAACGTGTCAGGTCTCTGTTTACTTGTACATTACACACACACACACACTCTGACATAGGATGCATTTGTTGCTGCTTGGGTGGGATTGGACAGCAGGGAGATCTAAGGGAAGGAGAGCAGTTGTGTTTTGGCTCAGATGACCCATTTGGATGTGGCAGCTCACACTGACGACAACACTCAGAAGCGAGCACCTGTGTGGGCTGTTTTATTGTGCTTCACTCCAACTTTGAGGGGTTATCGCTGAGATTAAAAGATTTGGATCTGGTTATGTTTCATATTTTTCTTATTGGCAACATGAGAAAAAAACATTTGCTTGATGACGCCTAATAATCTATAATATAAAGTGCATCAGGGAGCCACCGTATTAAACCTGCTACCAACACTGAGCCACACAAGTGACTCTATGTTATATAACACATACTAGGCCTACTGCCTTATCCAATCAAGGAAACTGCGACATATACATTTATTATCATCTATCTCTAAAGATTAATCAGTTGAGTTCAAACTGTTTGATTTGATAATTAGAGCCACAAAAACACATCAAAATATGCACATTCAGTCAAGGAAATATAGAACACCTCCAGGCTCATAGAAGTGTAAGCTAGGGGTGTTAAAATATACATTTTTAGTATTCTGATCTGTTTTAAACAAGAGGTTCTTACTTGATCTTAAAGTACAACATTAAAGTGCAAAACAATCAAATAAATAAGTTAAGGATGAATAAATGAAGCTCATGCACCTTACATTTGTATAATTTAATTAGCTGTGCCCTGAATAGAATGCGGTGTTGTTGAACTATAGCGTGCAAAGGGCTGACACGAGGTAGCAGCTGTTGTTGTGCTGAATTGAGAAAACCAGTACAGTAAAGGCAAACTTTAGGCTGTATTCTTATAAAATGGAAATAAAAAAAAGCATTGTCAGGAGGCAGAGAATTTACACGGTTGAACTATCTCGAAGATAACTTGAGGAGCATTGTTGGGCATGCATGCAAACGGGCCACACACAAGCACAGACAGCATTTACGTGCATCCAGAGGCTGAAGCAACTGTTGTTTTTAAGTTGGCCTTGTCCACCCCCCATACTGCTGGTGCTTTGGTCAGCTGGTATTCTGGGTGAGTTCTCCCAAAGTGAACTTGTTGTCTAACAGCTTCAGACAAGCTGTCAGGCCTACTTATCTCAAATACAACAACATGTCTGGCCAGTTCAGTGTGCATGATTGACTCCTCCCCGTTTACATCAGGCTCATATTTTCTGTGTAACATACAGATAAACTCCATGAATATTAAATACTGTCATTGCTACGCATTGAAAGGTGGAGAAAAGGCCCATGTTATGGATGTGATTCCTTATATAAAGGTCATATGGAAGACTCAGCTTCAGACATATAAATCTCCACTTGCTTTTATGAAGAACAACTGTGTGTGTAGGCCGTCTCGTTTTTGGATGTGCCTGTGATAAACATGCTGAGGCCCTCACATCTATCAAAATAACCATCTACTGTAAGCTCAGCTCTGTATGCTCTTTTTAGCCAGGATGGAGAATAAGTAACATATGATCTGCCACACAAAGACACGATGAATCATGAGCTTTCACATTTTCACTGCTTCACACATGTTGCTAGTTTAGAGTGGCGGTGCAAGACGACCTTGTATAGATTTGATTTTTTTTCTGTGCGTCCTCATCTCGGTTACAATTTCTCTTCTCTCCTCTGCTAGAAAAGGTCTTGCCGCTCGGTGTGTTGCAGCATCTGCAGTCACTCCCCCCTTCCCATCCTTTCTCCCAAACCCTGCTCTGCACCCAACAACCGCTCTAACTGCAATCTCTTGTCAGCAGGGGACAAATATTGACTTGTTCTGTGGCCAAAACTCCTGCCAGGATTAGAGCCCCCACTTCCCTCCCCTCGCTACTGCCATCTCTTAATCGCTGGTTATGTCCAACAAAACTCATCACTGTCAAATCAAAAGATCCCTGAGAGGAGTCACTTATTAGTAATGGGCATATTTTTAAGTGAACATGTGGAAGTTGGTTGTTCTGACAGGCTTTTAGACATTCAGCAATAACATCTGACTACTTTAATTGAAAACACTGCATAAACTGAATACATATGGCAACGTCTTCTGGTTAGAAGATAAACAGTGGTTCATACTCTCAAACCTTTGACTGCAACCAGTAGGACTGTGTCATCAAATGGCTAAAAAAATAAAAAAATTGAAGTCACAGACGAGTATCGAATACACACCCTCAGGATGGCTGGTGTTTTGCATAATCCAGTTACAGTCTGGATGCAGGCTGTGAGTCAATAGAGATTAGAGATCTATTAGTCTGAAGGTGTAAACCCAATGCTTAGGCTATTCATAACAAAGCTTTAGCCCTTTGGAGATACTTAACACTGAAATAACAGCATTGTGTAATGAAACTGATGTGAAACTGCAGGTTAAACATTTACATTTGCAAGGAGAACTTTCTCCTCTTCTCCTTTGAGCGGCTCCTTAAAAGTAAGGGTGGTCAAAAAAATCTTTTTGAATCGAAATCGAATGTTTTCAAAGGCTAAACATTGTTAGCCTGACTTTCAAAGCTGCTGCTAAGTGAAAAATACATGTTCACATTTGCCAGGTTAGCTAAGTTTGAACTGTTTTTTAATGAAAATGATCAGATTTCTTTCAGCTAATGAAACAATTCCTCAAAGCTATTTCTGGCTTAAAGAGGAACAGAGTTTATCAGCACGTTTTGTTACTAAAAGAGGATTGAATATGAATTTGATCGGTTTGAATCTAGAAGCGATTCAGAATCGAATCGTTACCCCAAGAATCAGAATTAAATTGAATCTTGAGTTGCTGCAAGATTCACGCCCCTACTTAAAAGATCCACAGTGTTTCGAACACACACTTAAACACACACACACTCAAAGAAACCTGTTTATAGCACACATCTTTAATACAGTAGTTAGTTACAATGATGCCAAAAACATAAAGCATTTACATCAGTTTGGAACATTTATAAAGTTCCTTTGTCCCACACAGAGCCCCTCCATCACGCCCCACCCTGCTCCCGCTCCGCAACATTTGTCAGCTGCCATCTGCCCGTCTGCCCCCGACTCTTCTCCGCAAACTACATAATTAAGCCGCAACACCTTTTCTCCTCTTACACCTCCCTCCCTCCCTCCCTCCCTCCCTCCCACAACCCAAACTTCAGGCTTTTCAAGAGGACGTGGCTCCATTTGATATCCCTGCTCACACGTTTGGAAACAAGTGCTTTTAAAACAAAACAGTAAGACCTCTGAACAGAAATGGTAGGAAAATACTGTATAGTTTTATGCTTCATCCAGTGTAAAAAGATTTACATGCGGTTCAGTTCACAAGTCATAACTCTGCTATTCTTTTGTGGCATTACTGAAAAGTCTTGTGGAGTCAAAACAAACAAAAAAAATAGATTTTTTTTCTCTGAGAATTTGAGGACCAAAGCAGCAAAAGAGCCCAGCCAGCTGGCTCCAGCGTCCTGAGTCCATGCAACACACAGAGCGTTTACCCTTTTGCTGTAGATTATAGGATATACAATGGGATTAACGGTTGTAGGCAGTGATGTTTCAAAGTTCATGATCACATCTTACCAGCTTTGAACAATGGACACATAAAGTCTGTATTTTGTGTTCCAGTGCCTGGAGCTGGGACTGTCCTGCAGCCCTCCTCTGCTTCGCTTCTCTGCTCTCTACACCTTGGTGGCCAGAGACTGAACCTCTGACTTCTGAGTCTGTGCGCTGAGCGTGGACGACATGGAGCTCATCTGGCCATGCATGGCCTTCTTCAGGTTGAGCAGGCACAGGCACTGGGAGCGAAAGCGCAGGTCAAAGAAGGCGTAGAGGAACGGGTTCAGGCAGCTGTTGACATAAGCCAAGCAGGTAGCGTAAGGGTGAGCCAGGAGCAGGAAACGCAGGAAACCGCAGGAGCTCGGGGCGAGGTTCAGGTAAGACAGGGCGTCCATGCTCTTCAGCACATGGAAGGGAGTCCAGCAGATGGCAAACACCACCACCAGCGTGGTGATGATCTTCAGCAGGCGCTTTTTCTTCTGGTCCTCCTTGCGCAGGTTGTTGAAGTGGCGTGTGACGGTGCAGCCGATGAAGCAGTAGAAGATGGTCATGGCCAAGAAAGGCAGCAGAAAACCCAAGGCAGAGGAGGACAGACTGAGTCCGGCAATCCACAGGTAATCATGCCTCTGGTTGATGGTCACGATGCTGAAGTCCATGGCACACGTGGTCCGGTTGCTGTTGGGCTCATTTACCGTAGTGCGAAAGAGAAGCGTGGGCACAGCCAGGAGGCAAGACAGCAGCCAGATGGCTCCCAGCGAGGCCAGCATGGTGCCTCGCGAGCGGAGCCTGCTGCTGGACAGGGAGTGCACGATGGCCAGGTAGCGGTCGAAGCTCAGGCAGGTGAGGCAGAAAACACTGGCGTACATGTTGACAAGCACAACATAACTGCTTATCTTGCAAAGAGCCACACCAAAGGGCCAGTGGTAGCCCAGAGCTGTGTACACAGCCCAGAGAGGTAGGGTCACCACGAAGGTGAGGTCAGCGAGGGCCAGGTTCCCTATGTAGACGTCTGCAGCCCGGCGCTTAGATTTGGATCTCCATACGGTGAAGATGACCACGCCGTTACCTGACAGGCCCAGGATGAAGATGAGCATGTAGAGCACTGGGATGAGGGAATAAGAGGGTTCCCACTCTGAGAAGTCGCACACAGTTTCATTATCATCGTAATACTCGTAATTGTCCGTATATTCCCCAGTGGTGGCCTCCATGTTGTGGTGTGAAAAGAAATCCTTTGCAGAGACGGACCTGTACAGTTCCCTGGAGTCAATCAGAAATAAAAAAAAAAGAAAAAAGAGAAAAAGGAAAAAAAAAAAATCAAAACATCAGAGGATCACAGGAGTTACAGGTCTGGCTGCTGCTGAATTGGAGGACAAATGAGAGTGAGTGACTGCTGGTGCTGTCTGCCTTTTTAAACTCAGCCCTCTACACTCCCGGTTCCCTCCCAGGACGACCCCCCTCCACACACACACACACACACACACCACCTCCACCACAGAAAAACATCTATCAGCTCCCCCCCTTCTCCCCCTCCTCCTTCTCTCTCACCTCCTCTGGCGCAGCCCATCCTTCTGCCCAAGGACGAGGAGCGCGATGTGGATGCACGCAGGCCTGAACCTTGTTGTAAATAACATCAAAGCAGGTACAAAACTAGTTTAAACAGAAGATCACCATTCCTATAAAATCTTTTTTCTAAAGGTAGAAATTTCTGACCAGCGTGACATCTGGCTATGCCAAAGTAACTAAACAAACAAAAACAAGGCGATGTAAGAACTACATCAATTTCCAATTTATCATTATACTATTACTAATACTGATATGCCTGATAAAGTTTAGAGTTAATCATTACTAATCCGTTGTGGATAAATGACTTCATCTTAACAATGCAGACTAATTAGATAAACTTCATTTTCCCTTCATGTGCCAAATATGACTTTTAACAACCACTGTATCGTAGGCTACTTTTTATTTATTTATTTTTTAGCGTTTCTTTATTTCCTCAGTGATTTTGTTAGAGAAAGCGCTTCTCTGGTCCTGGAACAGGTCCGGGCATCTCAGCTTCCTTCTTTTCCATCACAATAACTTCCGTTAAAAGGCTGTTAATGCGCAAATCGCCAGTTGCACCAATGGCGACAGTTTTCATGCTGGAGCTTTCAAACACAACAAATACCTGCATTTAAGCGTCGCTTCCGTGACATGGAAGCAAAACCGAATCCGAATCGCAAGTTGTTGGTTTTTTTGTTTTTTTAAAAGATAAGATTAATAATCAACGGCAGCACACGTGTGCGCGCGCTGCTGAAGATTCATTTGCACGATAAAAGCACAAGCAAACACACCGGTTTGAAACAAAAACAAAAGGAAACTTCGTATTGACACCGCCTTGATTTTTACATTTCTTGTGATTGATCTGTCTGTAAACATGCTTCAGCGCTGATTGCATCACATCAGGAGTTACTGCAGAGCAATTAAAAGGGCAGCAAATGAACATTTATTATGTCTAATGGGGGGGGAAAAAGGGAAATGGCCAGAAGGGGTTTTTTTGTTTTCAAATTGTTGATGCATTTAGTAGGCTACATCTTTAATTAGAAACAGCCGTAAATAAAAAATGCAGAATGATGCTGCTGGCTCTTAACACTTAAAACCAACCAAGATATTTTTCTCAGAAACAAGGGTGGACAAGTCTGAGCAGTGCAGAGCATTATTTACACCAAATTTAGGATAATTTGCCCTAAACAAGCCACCTGAAAAAGGAGTTAATGCATAATTATGTACTGAGGATTATTATACCACGAATTTCCGGGCTTGGAGAAATGTTTCAATTAAAGGAAGCTTATGGTGCCTGTTTGTGCTCGGGCTGATGACAGCTAACATGACTTCATCCATACAGCGGTGGTCAGACATCAGTTCTCTCCACCAAGCTTTATGCAACATAACTAACTTTGTTTTAATTTTAGTAGAAAAACAACATTAACTGCAAAAAAAGGGCTCTTGGAAAGTTAGTTTCCAAGTCAAGGAAACAGGTGGCTTTCACCAGTTCAGTGCTTATTGTGTTCTGACTAAATCCTGAGCCAGAACAGGCTTCACACACACCTGGAGGATCCCACCTCTACCTCATTCCCCAGGGGGAGGATTGATGCCTGCTGCCTGCAGGTCCAGCATCCCTTAGATAAATAAATTTACCAATTTAAAAAATAAAGGAGGGCAGATAAGAAACAGATGGTCAGATTAGACCATCATCTTGGATATCTTCAGAGGACCTCCTCACTTGTTAATCACAGTCTCTGAAGGTGCCAAGATAAAGTCCTGCTGCTGATCCAGAGGAGGGAGGAGGATTACCAGCTGACAGTGAGGGCTTACTTAGGCTGCTTTTCCCTCCAAATGAAATATATGTGAACAAAACACAAGTTAGCTTTTAACGTTTTTCCTCACATATCACCCTATAGCTAGCCTTCCTGCAGACATTGCTGCAACGTGCCGGAGAGTTTTCTGTCTTCAGGCTCGGACCACACATGTGTCCCCTCCACAGCTGTGGCTGCTTTTGATCTGCTGCTGAAATGACCCTGCTGCTGCGATGTGACCGCCTCGCTCTCGCTCTCACCGTCATTATGTTTGCACAGGGACAAAATCGAGCAACTCGTCGGGAAGTTGATACTATCATGAGTTTGGCAACAGCTGAGCTGAGCGACACGCATCTCTGAGTGGAGTCAGCGACAGAAGAGTCAGGGGACGTTTGCAGCAGACACATGGCAGCTTTAGTCTGGAGGAGATAAGTGACTGAAAGTGTAATTTGTGACCTGAGCCTTGTTTGAAGTGTAATAATTGTTTGGCAGCGCTCTGATTCTTCACCCTTACTTGATTTGCGGCCGATGCGAGGACCACAAACCATGGCTGCAGGGGGCCAAGGGTCACAGTGTGGCGTCACCTTATAGGCAAGATTGATCTAAGTGGGAGCTCTCTTGTGAAGGAATTTTGAATGTTACAAAGATGATGATAACTCACATTGGGCCTCTCCCTGCAACACAGAAAAAAGATGGGAAAAAAACTGATATAACATGACATAACATCACTGAAGTTCAGCCAAGCAGTCCTATTTATCCTGTATCCTACTCTGATTTCTTGCTTGTGTTGTTCTCTTAAATGTAAGTCTCTTTGTATAAAAGCGTTTGCTGAATGACCGTAGTAGTAGTAGTAGAACTTACTGTAAGCCTCAGACGACATTGCACTTTCATGCCACAAACCCACCTGCTAAGGATATGCCAAAGTACGGCGCATCTTACATAAATAATGCATCTGCCCAATCTTGACCCAACATTGAACTTTATGGAGACGCACGCACCCCCTAGGTCTTAAAGAAATGTTTGCTTCGATAAGCTGCCCCATTGTTTCGTTTTGTTGCTCTAAGCACTTCTTAGCTGATGAGCAACACACCTGTTGAGTGTTTCATTAAAGCTCCTTACATTTCCTGCATTGAAGTGAAGGAAAAGGACGGAAATATGTTTCTTGCTTTCTGTATGACAATAATGCTTGATTTTTTTTGTTTTTTAAATATTTCTTCTGTCTCTATTGTCTCAGTTTAATTTCACTCAAGACAGATCTTTATCTTCATATATTATGTTTGCTTTGACTTTTTTGAACCATTCAATGCAAACCCAAGCTGATCAAGTGCTTGAATGACTTATAAGAGCTCATTAATGCCCATATCCTACTAAGAGCTGCAGTGTGAGTGAGCTGAGCCAGCAATGTAAGCGCATCAAAGCGGCATTTTCTTTGGATGGGTCAAGTGGAGCAGGGCGTTTATCTGCAGCAGAAGTCAGGCTGTTTGTGCCTGGGAGACAGTTGGCTTTGACATCCATATCGCAACCCAAACATGACCCAGTCACAGCCGCACTGCAGCCGTGTTTGCTAACGATTATTTTTTTTGCCACGAAAGACAAAAACTCCACTGTTTATTTGCTGCTTATCTACCTTCCGTACTGCATGCTGGCCAAGAAATGAACACACACACTGTTGGACTTGAGAGGACATTACAGAAACAACCACTGATTTCATAGCGATGTTCCCCTGACTACAGCAATTACAGCTACACATCTGATCCTTATTTTGTCATAAAATACGTTCAAAAATGGACAAAATGGCAACTTTTTTCCCCCTAAATTTATTTCATATGAGAACTTGCACCTCTTTGACACTTTTTCTTTCAGATTACCATCTTTTAAACACTTGGCAAATAAAGCAAATGTAAGCAGGTAATCAGGAAGTCCAACCAAAGCCAACAGCTCCTGCACACCAACACAGAGGCAGCTGCCCGGCGCTTCTCTCCGCTTGCTTTGCTGCCTCCACACTTCCAGTAGCTTGGCCAGGAATATGAGGGTCACAAGGTGTTTCCCCTCTTCCTCCGCAGGACCCTGGACCACCCTTGCACCAGTCATACCCACCGTACTTTGTGTGTTTGTGTGAGTGTTTGTGTCAGAGGACAAAACAGCAAGCACCACAGGATGTGCTATAATAGGACAGTTTGTCTCTCCAGATCAGATGCTGCTGTGAGACTTTTGTTTTATAGCTGCGTATTGTTAACTATTTATTTAGTAGATGGCATGATGGAATGATAATATAAATATTATTTGTCATGTCACACAGAGCCAGGGACAGTTGTTTTTGCACTGGGAACGATAAAAATAGGTCAGACTTGCATTGTACTATTTTGTATATTTTCTGCTGAATGTTTCTTTATTGAAATGTTTGGATGGCACGCTTCTCTTTTGTCACCTCCACTCTCAGGGAAAACGAAGAAGGAGGCCTCGTGTGAAATGTTGGAAACAATAACATGGGGGAAGTGAAGAAGCGGGAGATGAAGCTGATGAAAGAGAGGATGTGAATAAAATAAAGGGACAAAAGACAAAGCTGATGAGAGGGTAGTGGTTAGCGGTCGGGCCGGTTTTCTCTGTGCAGCAGAGTTAATGACAGGGATTAGAAGCTGGGGGTGGGGGGCTGCTGGGATCTTCAGCCTCCGCTAGACTCCAGCTCTGCCCTCCCATCATCCCAGGAGATCTGCGGGAATCTGACTCCATTTGGCTGAAAATCTCCTGACAAAACAAGAACCCTGTGGCTCAATTAGGAGGAAATTAGTCTCTTTTACCCCCTCTGCCACTAAAACTTCACTGCTCCCCTCAATGCTTGTGGGATTTGTCCTGATATGATAAAATCAATTCTCTGAGCTGCGTGTGATATTTTATTGTTTATTTTAAACCATCATCTTAATTTTTAAGAATTTCTTAAGTGCAAAACCTATCAAAAGGGCTTTTTTACATCCAAATACGATTATCGGCTGTTTTCTTTTTGAACTAAAGAAACAGAAACCTGAAGCCTGACCCTGTTTGGAGGAGCCAAAGTGGAAATCTAAACAGAGGCTCATGTGAGAACCAGGTGCCTCGCAGACTTTCACCCAAACTCTTACAAAATCTGAGAGGAACTTTAAACTGTTATGTGATAATTTTCTGCAGGACTGGAATAATAGAGCTGTCACCGACCTGACTGGCACTGAGAAAGAGCAGAGTGTTAACCAGACAAAAGTATTTTGTGGGCTTTAGCTCAAAATGCCTTAACATATCACTCCTAAATTAGTCTTCATAAGGGCTTTCTGCAGCTGGGCACAGAAAGCCGGTTTATAGCATTTGCTCAATGTTGAACCCAAATCTGGAGGCTTTCCAGGAAAAAAGCCGAAAGGACTCTTTATAAAAACTGCCCACACTTTTCAGCATGCCAGGAATATCGCAGACTTTTTATGCCTCAGAGGATTTACAGCTAAAATAACTGAGATTTCATCACAGACAGGACCAGGATTGGAAAGAGTTTTCTTAGAAATCCAAGCTGCTAACGGCCGTTTAACCAGACAAGAACATTACAGGTTCATTATACGTTACTGGTAGAAACAGCAGAACGTTTGCTGTGTTACAACTTTATTGTAGCTGCTAACCGTCACGTCAAGCTTTCGTGCCACTGGCCAGGCTGCAAAGTGTCTGCGAATGGCGACAGTGTGGCGGAGGCTGTGCCGCTTCCCCCATCTGTCAGCTGTTTGACAGACAGCAACAAACTGTAAATCAGTCACCTCTGAGACGAGGCCAGCCTCCTCCCCGCTCAAAGCAAACAAACCATTGCTCTGTCTCTGAGTATAGAAAGCATGACATGAAACATTAAAACCAATATTTTCCCCTTGCAAATGAAAACTTCAGTACATAAAGTGAACATTGGTGTGTTTACCACTTTATGAACATTATAGCTAAAGTTTGCTATTTTTTACAAATGACGTGAACAAGTCAAATGAGAGAATCTAGGACTTCAGCGTGCTACTAACTTCTGCTTATAAGCATAAAACTGTTGCAGGATGTCTAAATATGTAGAGAAACAACCACAAGTTGCTTGACCTTAAACTTGCACGTGCAAGAATTCGTCCATGATCACAACTCAACTCTTGACATTGTGTGTTTCCAGTGACCTTTTTTGTTCTGCGTGTCTCACTTTGTCTTACTTTGTCCTGCAGCCAGAAGCCACGGCTCCTTTAAAAACTGACAACTGCTTTAAGGAGTCAAACAATAAACTTAACTTTTACACTCTGTTGACAACTTTGATGTGCAATCACAAGGCGGGAGGCGGGGGAAGAGAAGGAGTGGGGGGGCAGAGCAGGAGTAAAAACATCCTCCAACTTGCCCTAATTGTTTCAGCATCTGCTCTGCTGTTGCTATCACCCAGACAGGCTGAAAACACAACTAAAAACACACATTCAGAGTTTCCACTCTGTCCGTTTCCTTTAATCAAGCTGCCCTTGCGGTGACTGATAATCAGAGCAGACCCCGGCCTTGTCCCGCCTGTCTCTCCATCTCTGCTGACAGCGCTGCTCACGTTCAAGTCTGAAAGGCTCTGCTGTTAATAAAACTATTCTCTTCTGCACCACAGACAGCTGATAATGACATTAACTCATTACAGCTAATGATTATTATCATGCAGTGTCTAGAGGAGGAAGGGGGAGCGTCGATCCAAGGCTGAATGGGCCAGCAGGGACAGGCTGTGTTTGAATAAGTCTCCCTGGCTGGAGTTTTCTAATGAAACAAGACCAACTGGCTGTGGAACGTGGCCTTCCCATTATACATGTACTTTGGGCTTCTAAAAGAGGAAGCGGGACACTGTTAAAACACAAAAGGTCCAGATGTGTGACCCCTTGAAACACATCTCAATATCTTTCTCATGTTGTATGCTGACAAATTGGCCTTTAACGATTCCAAAACAGTCCGAAAGTCAATGTCGAAGCCATGTGTCACTCTTGATTCCTGAGTGGGAAGGTCAGCTGCCTCCAAAAAGAAGCTGGGACTCTAAGAAAATATTTGGACAAAGCCCTGCACTATTTCAGCTTCCATAATGTGTTGATCCGCTTACACTGCACTCATGTTGGTGCCTTTCTTATCACTGAAGGGTTGAGTGCTACGAATCAAAGCTGAAGGATTTATTAAGACACATCGCATTTTTAATAAAAAAAAACCCTTTTTCTTTTTCCAAAGCACAATTGAGAATTACAAAAAGTCTTTGTTAAAGTACATAGTTTTTCAACCTGCACACATGATGCAAGCCAATACCTTAAAGCAGTTAACACATTTTAGTGACAGCTATTCTTACAAAGCGAGCTCCAGGTCATCTGGGTGACCATGATGCAAGCATATGTGCTGGCTGGCAGAGCAACTCCTTATAACGGCA
>JAVQJG010151112.1:0-19207 GCA_036024015.1 Craterocephalus amniculus
CACAAAAACTTGTCAATATTCCTCCATACTGCTCGTCCAATGCAGTCCGCGTGTCCTGTCCTCTCAGAGATAATGCCAAATTCAGATTTTTAAGATAGCACCTGTAAACTCTGGACTCCTGAGAATAAAAAGAAAAAAAACTTCTCTCAATCCTCGCTCAGACAGGAAATTGTGACAGCAAAAAACCAACTTAATGTTCTTTTTGGGTTCTCGATATGCATACTTTGATGTCTATGCATTAATGTATTAAAAAATCCATGTAAATTTCACAGATTACTTTTTTGTATTAATGCTTCAATTTTGACAGCCCTAAAAAATACCCAAATGATAAATGAGGGCTTTTTTTTATTTACAATGATAGGGGTCGAAATCCTAAGTTTGAGAAGGGAAACCATTCATTTGGACTAAAAATCTGAAAGGATTAATTGGTTTATTTCACAGATTGATAAAATTGTATATGCTGTCATTTTTATGGTTCTTTTAAAGTGTTACATATAAAAAATGATGCTCCAGCACCTATTAAAACTAATTTTCACTTCACAAAGAGCTGTTCTCATATATAAATCTCCAAATGACCAAGCTCCAATCATCACATATCTGCACTTCTGTAATTATATATGCTTAGCTAGAATTAACTAAATAAATCACACACTCACCATAAAGGCAAGGCAAGGGAAGTTTGTTTATATAGTACTTTTCAGGTTCAAGACAATTCAAAGTGCTTTACATAAAGCATGTGAAGAACTCTGCTTGTATACAGCTTGGTAGGACGAAGAAGGTTGTCTGGCCAAATCATTCAAGCGTTCCAAAAAAAGCCTTCACGAAGCAAAAATAACTAATTTCATCTCCAAGCTTATGCTGCACTCTGCTCAGCAGTTTATGAACTTTCTCTTTCACAAACAATCTCATGCAGCTCATGACCAGGTAATAACAGCTCATCTGTTGTCGAGGTGTGTAGCGCAGCCCCTTTCAGGGACTATATAGGGCAGCTGCAGACTAACAAGATCTTCTCGATGGGATATGCATCGAGTTTAGTTTAAAGGGTCCAGATGAGGTTAGAGATGATTTTCTCACCAGCTTGCCTCCTTCCTCTGCTTCTGCTAAACCTGGCTGATTCTGGTAAGTTGGTGAATATGAAACAACAAATACAGACAAATTCAACACATCTTCATTTATTTCATGACTTCATGTCATTTTAGAAAAATAGAGACCACGTTTCTGTCTCAAAAGTAGTGAGAGGTCCTTGTGATCCTTAGTCTGGCACCACATTACATTTGTTTGCAAGTCTACCTATCTTTGTCGTTGTGAAGCCAGAGGAGGTAGCAAGGAGTCTCTTGGGAAACTTTTGTCAGACAGCTACTGAAAGAACTCGTGTACTTTACGGAAAAAGTCTGACTGTATTTCTCTTTCACCGATAGGTCGGATTCTGAGGACAATCAAGGAGCGTATGCGTGACCTCCAGCTGCAAAAGAGTAAGCAGCTTCTCACGAAGTTCATGGCCAGCAGCCATCAGCCTCTCAACCATGTGAAGAAGGACTGGATTCAGCAACCGCTGGACCACTTTAACCGGCAGGATGTCCGCACCTTCCCTCAGGTAGGCAAAATGACACAATGTTGTACTGTGATATTAAAAAGTAGCCCAGGAAAACTGCTGACTTTTGTGACTTATTGGGATAAAAAAAACATTTAAAAAAAACCTTCTTTCTAAAATTTGCATTGATTGCTAAAACTATGATGATAAACGTAGTGAGAATATTATTTTACGTCTTTAATATAGGTTGCATCAAAACTGAACCCTTCTGTTTTAAGTTTGTTTCAGAGTTAATAGGGCTGCTTGTAAAGTCACGTTAACCACTCAAAGTGGTTTCACACTACATGTCACACACACCACTTCTATCTTTACATACTGAGTGCTTTCTATCACGTACAGTGATTAGGCACACTGCTAGGCAATGTGGGGTTCAGTGTCTTTCCCAAGGACACTTCAGCTAATAGTCAGGGGAAGCCTGGACTTAATCTACCGACTTTCTGGTTGGCAGACAGCTGCTCTTCCTCCAGTTTAATTCTGCTCCTGTAGCAGCGACCGCAGAAAAATCTGGACAGGATGAACATTTTCACCTTCTCATTTCCACTGAACAGAGACATGTTTCCCTGACAACATGAATCACAAAGTGCAGCTTAGCTCTGAAAGTGATTTAACTCAGAAATCTACTACAGCCTAATTGCAGAATAACTTTGTCAAAGAGAGACGATCTTCTTTTGATCTGAGTGACCTCAGTGAATGTTTCTTTCTTTTCTTTGCATTGCTTTAATCTAAATCTGTCTGCTTGTGTTACAGAAGTTCTTTGTGAACACGGCTTACTGGCAGCACCACAATGGTCCTGTGTTTCTATTTATTGGTGGTGAAGGGCCCATCTATGAGTTTGATGTTCTGGCAGGTACTGTCAGATGCAGCCTGATTCATCCGTCCCGTCTTGTGAGATGCTAACCGGATGTGTTGCTGCTGTCAACTGATTAATCTGAACCGAAATCTAGAGGATTTCCTGAGTTTTGTTCTTGCATAAAACTAAGACACTAAACCAAAACCTAAGTTTTCAGGCATTTTTTTCATTTAATCACAACCCTGTACATGAAACTATGTTAAAGAGGAAGTTTAGTGCGTTAAGTTTTTGACCTCAGCGTTACAGTATCCATGTTGTCATCAAGTTCACCCATTTACTCTCACATGGAACTTCTTAGTCTACTCATTTTTTTCTATCATATAAACACCAAAGACAAACAAATATTATTATAAATAAATGCTACCACTGCAGCATGTAGGCTTCTCCAATTTGGCTGTTCTGTTTCATATCCAAAGCTTGTTCTTTTTGTATTTAGTATCTGAAATGTACAATTAAGTATAGTTATATATCATACTAGTTATATCATACTATTCAAATAATTATATATACTAGCTATATAGTGTAGCTAGTATCTTATCATTTATAAGATTTTAAAACTGTCATATTCAGTTATTTCCTGCTGTTAGATGCAGCCTCTGTGGGGCAGCAAAACTTTACTATAAAGTTTAAATCCATAGCTAAACAAATATACAAATATATCACATAAAATGAGAAGAACATTTTGCACTGATCTGCACTCAAGATTAGGTCTTGCGTCATTCTGCCTGTTGTCTGCTGTTTGCTGGCTGCTTTAAAACTTACTTTCTGTTCCAGCTGGTTTACATGATGTTGTGTTAAATATGGTCTTGTTACACAGCTTTAAACATATTTTCCCAGGTCATCATGTTGGCATGGCTAAAGAACACGGTGCTTTGCTGCTGGCTGTGGAGCATCGTTTCTATGGTGACAGCATCAACCCCGATGGCCTAAAAATGGACTCCCTGGCACACCTGAGCAGCCAGCAGGCGTTAGTATTGTCTCTCTACCTGAGAACTTTCCACAAATGTGGGAATCTTCTCTTGTCTTCACTTTTACAAAGTTATTTTTGTGGCTGAAGACTAGTTCGTCATGTGTCTTTCCTCTCATTTCTTCCATCTTCCTCAACACATATCTTGCTTTTCAGTTCATTTTTATTAATTTCTCATATTTCTAGTTTCATAAATCAAGTTTTTAGTAATGTTTGTAAGATGCTCTATGGAAACCTCCCAGCCAATCACAAAGAGTTCTTAGAACAAATCAATCAAATCACAGACAGTCATTCAGATATGTCTGTTTGGTTTGATTGACTGTCATTCAAAACAAAGAACACAGCTTTAATCCATATCTGAATATATTTTCCAGAACAGTCAGTGAAAAAAATAAAGGACATTCACTTTAATCAGGACAGGCATCAACCTCATTAAACATGTGAATCTGTGTCTCAGTCTGTCTTTCTTTCATCCTTTCTCATTAATTTCTTCTTTCTGTGAAGGAAAATCTTGTACAGCCTGTGTGTTTGTGCCTGTCTTTCCAAAGAGTGCATCTGCCTTTCTCTCAAAACAGTTATTTGTCTGCATGACATGTATCCACAGATTTATGAGTGCTAATCATTTGTATTTCATTCCCTTTGGCCCAGGCTTGCAGACTTAGCAGTATTCCACCATTACATAAGCCAAAGCTTCAATCTAAGCGATAGAAACACCTGGATCTGCTTTGGAGGATCATACTCCGGAGCTCTATCTGCCTGGTTCAGAGGAAAGGTGCAGGACAACAACCATAATAATCAAAGCATCAAGTTCTTTAAAGCTTCTGCTCCTTGTGGGATTTTCAAACAATAACATGTTTCAGTGATCGCCTGACTTGTCTTCAACCAATGTTCTCCCCTGTGTTTCCCAGTTTAGAAACAGAACATATATTAGATATCACACAACTGTATATTGATGCAGTTCTTCTTTCTCCATTGTTTTGCTTCATACCCACAGTTTCCCAGCCTGGTGTACGGAGCTGTGGCCTCCTCTGCTCCTGTCAAGGCGAAGCTCGACTTCTCTGCTTACAACAATGTAAATTATTCATGGTCATAAATTTAGAAAATCTTTAAAATTTAAAACAAATACCTGGAAATATTACTAAGGATTCACTTCAGTGTCTCCAATTATACTTGACACTAATGAGTCTAATGAGTTCCTTCCAGCTCACACATCTCCAATTCCCTCTATTACAGGTTGTCGGCTTGAGTTTGATGAACGAGGCAGTTGGCGGCTCAGAAAAGGTGTGAGGACTGCTATGTCTCTGTGCACCTCTGAGAAGCAACTTTTTGTGCTAAATTTGTTTCTCCCTCTTCATGCAGTGTCTGGCTAAAGTCCGGGAAGCATTTGTTGCTGTGGAAGCAGCACTGATGGATGGAAATTCCAGCCAACTGGCCAAAGACTTCAACTGCTGTCAGAGTCCGAAAAATCTTGATGATCAGGTTACACCTTTGGGTTTTTACTTTTTTTTAACCCTCTTACTTCTTTTAGCCATGACAAACTTTTAATTGAAGAGGGAAAAAAGTAGCAAAGTGCTGCTGGTCACATGATCCCAGGAGAGACGGATCCGCTCCTACAATGGAACAATGTCTGTTTTCTGAAGAGGGCAGCGACTTCAGAGCGCCGACATGCCGCAAACACTGAATACTGACCCAGAAATCATCCATTATTTCTCACATTAGACAGATATTTGGGTCGAAAGATGTGCGGTGTCCTTTTAATCAAACCTTTGGTCCGAATGAAAATGCCAAACAACTGCTACCCTGCCCCCCCCCAAAATATTCTCATTTTTTTCTTTTCCAGCAAGAACAAAACCTTTTGTTCTGACGTTTTAAATGATCATCTTAAAACTTATATACATATTTTAACAACTGCACTTCACTAATAAGGATTTAGGCAATCCATCATTTAGGAATGCTTATACAGAACTCAATGATCACCTTAACCAAACGGCCCATCCTCCTGGCCCCCCATTTAACTCGCATATAACTAAATGTCTCATCAGAAGTCTGATCTTTACAGCCTCATCTGAATCTGTGTCGTACTGGATATATTTACGTCTCTAGTGGTTGGATTTGCATACAAACTCTACAATTCGGTGGAAACTCTACATGCCACATTTTAGTGGCTTTTACTTTCACTTCCTCTTCCATCAAAATTCTCCCCCACCTCCTTTTTACCTTTCAGAAATCTGGTGGCTGGACAGTGCACAGATTTCAGTTTTATTTTTCTTTTACGTTCTGCTTGCTTTATTTAGATTTCACTCCTCATTCAGCTGCACTTTAGTAGACAGTTGAACATGAATAACACCATACTTGGTAAAATAAGCAGCAGCCAATGGATGGTTTCATCACCTGCCAAACTAACCAGCAAGTTTTCATTTATACCTGCCCAGAAAATATAAACCCCCACTGGGCAGGTCGGCAGGTGCTGATTTAAAACCCTGCTGGAGATAATTTGTATATTCATTGATCCCTACTCGTTGAATGAAGAAGGAGTTAGAAAATCACGTCCAGTGCAATGTCATGAAGTCATAAGCAGTTTTTTTTCAAGACACAATGATACAAAGTTCCATGTTTAAGTAGTGAGGAGGGGGACCACAATTATTAAACTATTAGCTAAAAGCTAAATTCTTTGGCGACGTTTTTAGCATATCATGGTCATATCACAAATTAGCCTAACATCAGCTAAAGCTAAATTTATGGGCCATGTGTTTATTATTTAAGTTATATGTTAATATGATTATTTTTATTTGGTTTTCCAGCTATTTTATCATGTTACCAAGTATTTGCAACAGTTAGCCAACTGCTTTAAACCGACAACCTTTTCCATTACTTTTGAGCTATTTCATCCATTTAACCATTAACCTTTTATTTAATCAATTTTTGAACCATGTCTATAAAATGTATTCACTTATTATGAAGCAGCACTGATGATGGATTTGACTTTTACCTTTTTCACGTTTCATTTTTTTCTTTCAAATGGAAAACATAATGATCTGGCTGAACTTTTTTACCTTAGATTGAGCTGGTGCAAAGCTTGGCCGATATTATGATGGGAACAGTGCAGTACAATGAAGAGGGTGTGCTCATGTCTATCAGTGAGCTCTGTGGTGTGATGACCAACACAAGTGAGGTGTATGAGGGAGATATGGAGAGCTACAGCCGCCTTGTTAAACTCTCACAGGTATGGAAGTTCCTCTATATTGTTCCTCTCTGTGCTCATACACTGAAATTGCCACTAGATGTCAGCACAGAGCTATTTTGTTGAATTTGTCACATGATAGGAGCTTTGACTCCAAGGAGTTAAAAATGGGAAGGTGCTGTCATGTTTGATTCTTTTCTCTTTTTTGTCAAGATAAATGAATCTTTAAATCTTTGCAGATTTACCGCTCCACCTCAGAGGAGTCATGTTTAGACATCTCCCCTGAAAAAACAGTGAAGGATCTGATGGACACGTCTTTCCAGGCCACCAGAAGAACAGAGAGACAGTGGACCTACCAGACGTGCACTGAGTTTGGCTTCTGTACAGCACACACACACACACAGCTACAGATACACGTAATGGCCACATTTCTCTTTGTGTGTGCTGAATCACCTTTCGATGTGTTTGTCTGTAGACCAGACTTGTGAGGACACCACTTGTCCATTCTCTGGGATGCTGACCCTGCAGACCCAGACTAAACTCTGTGCCACAGTGTTCGGTATTTCCCAGAATTCCCTTCCTGCCCGCATTGCCTTCACTAACAGTTACTATGGAGGAGACAACCCACATACACGCAGGGTCCTTTATGTCAATGGTAAGACTTTCTTCACTGGAGACAAAAATCTCTAAAATCACAGTGATTGGCCAAACCGAAGTATCCAGATCCTTCAGGGCTGTTACACTTCATTTCCTAGGAAGTCTGAATCTGTCACAGAGTTAGAATGAGATAAGAAAAAAGCCATGTAGGACTATTGCAAGTGTGTGTAATGGTGACCCACAGGAGGAATTGACCCATGGAAGGAGCTGTCAGTGATTCAGAGCAGGACTGCAGAGGGGGATGAAGCTGAGACAGTTTTCATTACGGACACTGCACACTGTGCTGATATGTCGAGTGGAAGAGTTGCAGACCGCTGCTCACTGAGGAAGGCCAGACAGGTTTGTACACCTCACTAAAGTTTGTTTCTGTATATCTCATTGACCAGCTCCAGTTCAGTGTGTATCAGATCGATTTGCATCTCTGATCATTGTCTATTAATAAACTCTAAGATTACACCTTCTTTATACACAGGCAGTAGATGGGGAACTTCATTCTTTTCTCCCATTATGTGCAAAAATGCATTTGAAGTAAAGCCAAAGCTGTGAGTCTTGAGCTACTCACTTCATTTGATTTCAGCGATACTGTGGAAAAATGATACACCCTAAATGTGTTAGAATAAGGGCTGTAGCACAAAATATTAATATTTTTACACTTGTTATACAATCACTGCTCAATTTTGGATTAAAACGTATGTAAGGTGGACAGATCATCTCTTAATGAAAAATCAGAATGAGGAATTACAATTAACGAACATACAGGAAGGATTGTTATGGTAAGATAATATTAAAAATGTGAACCTATTGATTCCAAACTATAACATAATCATCATTAGTTCTGTTAGTTGTAATACGCATCCTACTTCAATCAGCATCTGGCATATGAAGTAGTGTGAATAGTTTAAACTCTGTAATATTCACCAGCTAATTAACTTCACCAATTCTGCCTCTCAGGTCATTGAGAGACATGTTGCGAGCTGGCTGAGGGCGGCAGCGCTGGAGAAGATGGGAAAAACACAAACCTGAATCTGATCGGATCCATTAAAAACCGGATCAGCTCTGATGGCTGTGTCCCGAAACTGAAAAGAAATAGTTTCTGCTTCATCTTCCTGCTCATTGTCCTCCATTTGTGTCTGGTTCTCCATCTTTTCATGCTCCATCTTCAACAGTCTCACAGCACTGCAGCTGATGCGTGTCCCTGGGTTTGCTTTAAATGTTTCTATATCATTTCATTCTCACGTTCTTTGGTTTACATTTTAAGTTTATGTGACAGTGTGTACTTTAACTGAAGCCTTTTACAGGCCAGAGACATTTTACAGTTTGGTTTTCTGTTTTGATCACATGCTGTTAGCAAGTCTTGTCACTGGGGTATGGTATTACCACATAGGTGGAAAACTTGTTTCTGGATCAGCTGTTCATATTAAATACAGTAAACATAATAATATGGAACAATTTTCTCAGATTTACTTTCCTTTTTCCTGATTAAACACGTTTGATATTTTTCAGTGATCCATTGTGTGTCTGTTTTTAATGTTGCGTATTTGTTAGATATTCTGTGTACGAGCGAGAGAAAGGTGAGGGAGAACCTGTTGTCCCAAGGCCATCTGTTTCTCTCCGTTTGTGTGTGTGTCTTTGTGCACAAGCGTGTGCGTGAACCTCTCAGCAGGGGGGTCAAAAGTGGGAGGTCACGACCCTGCTGACCCTTTGGGAGTGAAGATCATCAATCAACTGGAGGCTGGACAGAGCAGCAGGAGGGGACATACAAGCACACACACATTTACACACATAGATACTGTAACACACACACACACACACACACACACATATTCAGCTAACATACCTGAGACAAATATTTAACATTAAACCCATTGAAATGACATTTAATTTGTTCAGAGGAGAAATTTGTTATGTAAGTTCCTGGAATCCATCATATATGTGTTGTTATAGTTCTGTCAACAAACACACAAATGGCCAACACATGTGTGTTGTGTGTGCGTTTTCTTTTTAGGGCAAACTAACAGATGCTATCACACCTCAGCACACACAGAAAGATGGGACAGGTGGAGAGAAGGTGCAACCTGAAGCACTTTTCCTCTGCCATCCTTCCTCTTCATCCCGCTTCAAACAACCTTTGTCTTCTTACTTTTGTAAATAAGCACACACACACACACAAAAAGACACACTTCCACAAACTCCACTATCTGGATTATCAGCGAGCACTTGCAGAGCGACAGGGCATGCTTTTTCTCTCTCCTCCTCCTCCTCCTCCTCCTTCTGCAGCCTGTCTTGTTGATCAATGAGGAAGTTCTTGGGCCTCAACTATTAATCAGAGTTCATCGGCTATCTGTCTGCTGAGCCAACCAATCACGGCCCTCCGACAGCTGGCCCATGAAAAATGTGGCCTGGTGGAAGAAGGGGAAGGTTGGGGAGAGGGTGAGTGGGGGGGTGGTGAGGTCGTGGAGAAGAGGAGGGAGGTGAAGGAGCACTATCCGATCCAAGGCAGGTCACGGCTGCACTGCAGCACTTAGTGCGCAAACAGCGGATTCTTTCCATGCTGATGGCCTCTACACACACGTACACATGCAGCTCGGAGGTTTCATGCCAGACACCATCAACACATTGTTGTCCTGTTTTCCATTTTTGTCAACCCAGAAGCGGCCATGCAGCGCCTGCGGTGGCGCCATTGTTTTTCTATGGCGACAATTAAAGTGACAAAATCTGACAAAAAGTCCAATAAACAGTGTTTTTATGGCGCCTCTGCAGCAGAAAGCTCCTCGGAGACAACCACAGCCCTGCTGATCTGATGTCCAATAACGAGGCCTGTCCTCTCACCTCTGAGTTTCATCAACACGCCGCCATCGCTCTTCTGCATAATCACCATGCTCACACTCATTCATTCACATCTTATTGCCATGATTAGATTACATCTAATGCTATTACACCACTCCCATCCCTCCCCCTCCTCTTCACTGCACCTCTGTCTTTCTCATCATAGATTTCTTGCAGATCTTATTAGAGTGTGATGTGGCGTGCACCACCCCCCCATCCCACCCCACCCCCGCACACACACACACCTCCCAATTCCTCCTTTTTGAATTTATGAACCTTCAGACTTCTCTCCTTTAATCTGTCTCTCCTCCTCCGCTCCCTTCCTGCATCTGTCCATCCATCACTCCCAGGGTTGGCTTGGGCGGATGAGTATTAATCCCACCATCCCATCTCTCACTCCTCTGGACAGATGAGGAGGTGGAAGAGGAAGATGTGGATGGAAGGAGGAGAAGGAGGGGGTTAGAGGGTAGGAGACCTCAGATTACTTTCTACATCTATAACGTGCAGAGTTGTAGATGACAAGGCTCGGCAGGGGGTGTATGCAGATTTATCTACGGTAGGTCTCAGCTTTGGTACCTTCAACAGGTATAAGCGAGAGCTGATGAGAGGGCGTGTGGGATGAATGCAGAGGCAATGAGTGATTATGAGATGAGAAACAGCCCGACATGGGGGTGTAGATGTGCTGGTCGCCTTTCTGATTGTCGCACTGTCTGTAATGTCTGTAATGGGCTTCAGACTAAACACTTGTACTCATAAGAAGCATCTTTTTGCTTGGCTAAAGGTCGCATTTTCTTACCTGTTGATGCCTTCCAGACATACACACATACTCTGAAAACACACAACTATAGTTCATTCAACAGAATCCAATCAGTTATAGGAAATCAATTGAGCAGCTCAGGACATTTAATAAGTTCGGCCCTCGCAGGCGTAATTCTGTGAAAAAGCAAAGAAACAAATTCAGTGTAAAATGAAAAACGGAAGAAGAGAGAGAACCCTTTGGCCAGAAGTCAAAGCAAAGCCGACTCAGCCCTCCCTCCCCCTCCCAGGCCTCTGCAGTGACAGGTAGATTAAGGGGCGTGATAGATGCCCCTCTCCGTATCTCCCTCTCTCCATCTCCCCCCCCTTTTCCCTCCCTTCCATCCATCATGGCGGCTGGTGTAATTGCGGCTGCGTGGGGCTGGCAGAGGGAGCCTCCATCCATCTCCTTAACAACAAACAGTCACGAGGACGGATGGCGCTGCACTCCCCAGTTAATCTCCATCTATAAGAGGAGGGGAAGCAAAGAGCAGCAGGAGAGGAATGGAGGAGAGGAAAATAAAAATACTAAACAAAAAAAAGGAGAAAGCAAAGGCAGAAGGAAGGAAAGGAGGAAAGATGAGCACGTGCTTCGACTTAACAGAAACAATTAGATGGATGATCTGGCTGGGTGGGTGGAGTGGGAGAAACTGGGGGGAAAGTTTGCAAACAGGCTGCGAGGCCGGGTCGATAAGGGGGGATTTTGCTGGTGAGAGTGCCCGAAGAAAACAACGAAGATGGAGGGAATGAATGAGGGAGGGAGAAAATGTATGCCTATGCAGCCAGACAACCCAGAAACAAGAGAGGCACAGGCTCATAAAAATGCACTCTGCACCCCCTTCAGCTGCCCCCACCTTTACCCCTCGCTATTTCCTTCCCTCCATCAGGCCAGGGGTGTAGGTTCCTCATACTCTGCTGTTTGGGGTGTTTGTGTGTCGTTGGCAGAGGTCACGACAGCCATATTTCCTTAATGGCGGAGTCAGTGAAGTCAACAAGGCGGGGTGGCCCTGTGAAAATGTGTAAAACTACACATTGGTAGCAAGATGGCAGTTTGTGTTTTTTTTCTCCTTCTAGTTTGGAAGGTGCCAGCAGCTGGTGATGTTTACAGCCACAATATCAATCTGGGAAAAATCTACAATGGAAATTATTGTTCTAAAAAAAAATAGAACTTGAAATGATTACAGCCAACTAGTGAATCAACAACTAACATTTAAAGACACTCACGCATTCTCACATAAACCCACACAGCCACTCTCACATGCACTCATAGGCTTGCTGGGTCCTGTTTTTTAGCCTTGGGCATTGCCTGCAGTGAAGCCAAACTTGGAAGAGAAGCACTGTGACGCTGACCCCTCAGCACAGAACCAATAGAAGTGGACACATACATAGTGCATGCATTCCTCAGCCAACTGTCAGGAACATACATGTACTGTATGTTGGTATGAGCGCACACTCACCAGGCCTTGGTGGGTGCAGAGCAGTGAGTGCTCGAGCCTTGACAGGGAGTGACAAATAACTGCAGCAGCCCTGACATGCAGAATGGCCCCTGCATGGTGAACCTGCCTGACTGATATTCATAATTTGGATAGAAAGCTTTACTCATACAAAAACTTGAAAGAAATATAAAAACATAAAAGTCATGTTTTAAAGTTGGAGTAAATACAGCTTTCCTTTTTGGTTACAATGACTTGCTGGACTTGTAAAACAATAGTAAAAACATCCATATTTCCATCCTTAAAAAGATATATTGGTGGTTTCTGACTCTCTTCTGCTGATTTTTATTTAAGTACTTCAAGATTTGCACGATTCTCTTTCGATCTGGCAGATTTCAGTTCTTTCTGAAGGGTTTCAAGGGAACTTCCTCAGGACTCATTTGAGTCAAGTAAAACTAGAAAATTCCACATTTTGCTTTTTGAACATTATTTTGTGCTTTTGCTCTTTTTCCCCCGACACCTTGTAACTATTGCACAATCTCATAGTCCTGTTTAATTTTTTTACCCTGATGCAGAAAAAGTAGATCCATTGCATGACAGAACCTCCATAATTTTTCACTGTTTCTTTTCTTTATTGACTCTATCATGTCACTAAAAAGTAAAGTGATGCAGCACTTGGCCAAAACGCTCCACAATGCTCGTAGAATTATCTAGTAAGCCCAAGGCTTTTCTATTGTTTTATTTATCAAAGATTAGGGTTTTTTTAAACCTTTTTTTTATCAGGCAAAGAACTGTATTTAATTGCGTCACTGGACACACAAAAGTCATAGAAAATTGAATGTAGTCAACTGGATTTCTATTTCTTGGTTCTTGGAGACATTAAGATCACGTTGTGAGTCAGTGACACCACGTCATCTTAATGACTTCCAACGTGTGAATATTCATTTAACACTTAAAAGCTGAGACTCCCAAAGAAGACTTTGAAGTGAGAGGTGGAGAAATGTCTTCAAGAACTAAGAAACAGAAATCCACTCGACTTTATTCAAGCTCTTTCCGTACCTAGAGTGATTAAGTTTTAGTCTTGTAATATTCTCCAATAACACTCTTCTATCTGGTTGAATTGTTCCAAATATTTCAGTCTGTGTCCATTAAAGGTTTAATAGATGTTTTTAATCTTCATACATGAAAGTCAATCTGTATCCATGCTTTGTGTGTATGGACTTAAATAACTACTCCAGGTTACTTCAGGTCAGCCTGGAGCTCTTTAGATGACTTGTGTCCTCAGTAAAGACCAATTTTACACACTTTTTTCGCGCTGAGATTCTTCTACCACCATCTGGAAAAGTTTCACATTTTCGTGACTGGGAAACTTCCTGAAAACAGCAGTCATCTAAAGAAGTAAACATTTTAAGCCCTTCAGACATATAGCTTGATATATTATTGCTGTTTTCACCAAACGTCATCATTGTGGAAAAGAAGGTGGTAACAATCAGGGCAGTTTTTAAAAAATCAATTCTAATAATGATTCAGTGGTTCGTCAGATGAAAACATGAGAGATGAGTGTTGATTTTATTTCCCCTTTTATTTTTGTTTGTGGAACTCATTTAAATATATCAATTTCTGATGTAATTTCTGCCAACATTTATTTTTTCTTTTCATATATAACTACACAAAACCTCTGCAGTTAAATGATTTAATCATTTTATCAAATTGTTTTGATTATGTAGCATTAGCCTGATTGTGTTTGTTTTTCAATATATGATTTTCAGAGATGAGATCCCCTAGATGAGGTAGTAAATCTGTTAATGACATGTTACAGCAGTTCTTACACAAGAAACTCATGAAACTCAAAGATGAAAGAAAATTACATCTTTTACCTGATTGTTTTCAACTAATCACACCGTTTAGATGCTGGGTTTTTTAATCTCTTTCCATCATGTTTTTAAATCAGTATTTTGTTCTAATTCCTGGATTACATGAATTCCAGGACATCTTTGTCTTACATCATTTGTTTCATCTGATCCACATGTGCTGTATTAAACTGTGTGCTGTGTACTGTAGTAGCCTACTGATGTGTTAAGTGATGTGACAATAATCACTGATCCTTCAATCGTTTAAGATGCTAATGAGTGTGATCTCCGTGTTTAGATAACAGCCTGTTAGATAAACGTTACAAAGCCCAAAGATTTATGGTTCATTTCATTTTACAAACAAATCTGCAGAAGACGCCAGTCGCTCAACATAATGTAAGATGTGGACGGTTCAGAGAAACCGCAAAATAGTTGTAAGCATGAATTCTTTAGATGTCACACACTTCAGTGTTAATCCTTTTCATTCAACCTGTTGAAGGGAAAACAACCCTCGGATGGCCTTTTCCAGCCCATTGACACAGCTCCATGGCTGTATTACGGCTCAGTGTAGGAGGGGGTTGTGCGCTGTGATCACCCACGTAGGAAACCAGCACCCAGCAGAGTTGAAAGACCCCTGGCAGCAAGGACGGTGCAGGGCCCGGTCACAGGCGGGCCCACAGTGAAACAGCATGCCGCCCACGGAGACGCCTGCCCCGGCCCGCTGATCCCGGCCGGTCGCTGCTGATTGAAGTGCAGCCGCCTGTTGGCCCCTCACAGCGGGACCCGGGAAAGAAGAGCGTTTTGGATAATTATTATGTTACTTAGGTGTCATTTACAACACAAGACTGGGAGTTTAACTGTCCCACTAACATGAGAAAGGTTTTCCCCTTTTCTTTTTTTCTTTTTCATCTCTTTGGTTAAAATGAAACTTTCTCACTATTACTTTTTTTTTAAAAGTTCTCAATCACCAAAGAGTGACATTTGGGCTCTGTCAATAGGCTGACCTTTAATAGATGTCCAATACAAAAACAATAAAACACTTTAAACGCTAACTGTCAACGGGTTCCTTGTCAACAAGCACGCTTCAAACTTATTTATGATCCACAATGGAGCGACTTAATTAAGAATCTTTAATTTTACCCCAATAAGCCCAAAAATCAACTTTCTGGTCCTGCGTGTAAATAAATAAAAAAAATCATCCATTTTTATGTCGATATAAGCTTTCTGAATCCAGGTGACCAATATTTAGAAATGAATTATTCTTAAAAACTAAGATATTGTTCTTGTTTTGCAAGCTGCAGAGTTGTGTCTGCTGGGCTGAAACCAGAATCTTTAATGACTTAATTGATTGTCCAGATTTTCGTAGATTCTGTTGAAAAGGCTCCACAGACAGACTAAATTATTGCGATTCTTCTGTCCAGAGATGAATATCGCGCAGCTGTAGGGAGGATGTGAGAAGTGGGAGGGAAAGATGGAAGGATGATGGGGGGATGAAATCTGCGGTGCTTAGAGGACAACTAAGGTTTTTAAAAATACGGAAAAGAACAGACAATCTAGTGGGTCTTCTTTGGCGTTTTGTGTGTGAGATAAGGAGGAGGAGGAGGGGTAGGAAGGGAGGAGGTATGGATGGATGGAAGGAGGGGTTGTTGGGGGCCAAGAGATCCCGTCGCGTTTTGACCCCCAAAAACCTCCCCGCAACCCGCCACCACTAGAGTCACCACTCCCCCTCCTCCCCCTCCTTCTCTCCTTCTGACTGAAAACACCATCGCTCATCCTGGGCCGTGACATTTTCCAGCCTGTCGCCGTACGCTGCGCGGACAGCGAGCGCAGAGAGCCAAAAAGGAAAGGGGGCACGCTGTGTGAGCCTATCTGTCGTCCGCACGGCACCGAGCATCCCGACTCTCCGCGATTCGGAGCGAGAAGCGCAGCAGGCGGAGGCGAGGCGCTACAGGAAGCCGCTGCTCCCTTTCACCCCGCTCCGTGGACTACACCGGACACGGCCCGAACAGGACTGGATACGGCGGATATTTACGTCTCGGTGGGACATTTCACACAATTTACTGGAGCCTCGTTGGCTATTACTCATCATTCATCAACCTATAGCATTTAATAGGCAGCGAGGATTAGTTAAAGCGTTTATTACCTCTCAGCGTATTGTAAAGCATTATAGGCTACACGGGCTCTTAGGATATCAGGCGCCCATAAAATCGTCCAGACCCATCATTATGTTGTAATATAAAACGCGATGGACGCGGAGTAAACACACAGCAGGAGCAGGTCTCCACTGTTCTGCTTACTTAACGCTTTTGTTCAATCCTTACGGGCTTTTTAGCTTTAATGTTGATCATGTTTACAACTTAATTACTGATTCACACGAACAACAAATGCGCTCTGATTTCCAGGAGCCGAGAGCCAGAGGAAGGGGGAGCAAAGCTCGCTGGACTAGCCAAGGGGCGCATCATCATCCCCGGTGTGGGTCTGGCTGTCGAGCCGCATGGAGAAAAGGGTAGGTCTGCTGATTTCTTTCATGAGTGAGATTTACCACAGCCGGCTCGGGAGATTTTTTTTTTTATTAGCACGAATATTATTACCATCATAATAGGAGCACATGTTTGGAAACCTTCTTAGCATGCACAGCCGGGTTAGCAGCCTAAAATACACAAGGCCCAAGAGATACTAGTGGGCTGTTTATTCGGACTTATAATGATAAAACAAAAGACTAAACTGTCTTCAAGCTATAAAATCTATTCAAAAAAATGCATGTACCCTAAATTGTATTATTATTCATTGATGCTAAAAGCAACAACTTTTAAACCATCACCTCCAGGTGAAATGTAGTTAGTTTAGCAGTGTGGCAACTGTTGATGTCTATCTAAGATCTCATCCTCTCTTTAACATAACAGGCCCATAGTTGTCTGATGTCAGCCAGTTAAGGTTTAGAGAGCTGGTCATCAAGAGGCAGAGGAGAGCTGAGGAAATGCTGCTCTTCAACTCGATATGTAGGTCAGTTTTTTTGCTACAGTGATCCAGAGGCTCGGTGGTGGAGGAGGAGGAATAAGCAGGGTCTAACGGACAGCAGGCGGACTGAACCCTCTTCCCGAGCAATTAGAGATGAACAGTAGAAAAAACCCTGCTGTATGGAAACGCGGCTTGGTGAGCAGAAGAGGTTTAAGAAGGCAGATAGACTATGCATACATTGAATCACCTCCACCAGCCACTGCTTAAAATATAATTAAGGCTGAATAAAGATATCCAGAGAGTAACACAAAAATGTTGATCGAATTCTGATGGAAATTCAGATTGTAGGGCAGCAGGTTATTTTGAAGTTATTCAAAGAGACCAAGGGGTTGAAGTGTTCTGTACATTAACGCCGATACAAAAAGTTTGCTATTTTTGATTGTAAAAAAGTAAAACAACTTGAACTAGATTGTCTAATATAGTGAATACACTATTCAGTATTTTCAGATATCTGTAAAGTTAATTTGTAAAGAATTTGTTATCTGCAACAGGTCCCGTTTCACTTTTTTTACATCCATAAAATGAGGTGATTCAATGCAAATATCTTTACGTTTTTATGTTTTGGTAAACTTTTATAAGTTAGAAATTACTCGTGGAGTAGCCTACCTTAATATTTATGCTGAAAGCATTCAGTCTTTTAATGTAAAGTTTTTGGTTTAATTTGTTGTAAAGTTTTGCCTTTCTTGGTTTTAAGAAAGGCAGGTCCGTTGTGAAATTTTAGGTGAGTAAAACAAGTTTTTAAATAGCTCTTTATTTGCTGATTTTTGTTTCCACTTTTTGTAATAAGTTGAGGCAATTATTGCACAAAGCCCACCGTAAGTTATTAAAATTTTAACCTTTTAGCTACGCAGATATAATCCTATTGTTTCAGGTATGCTTCCTTAAAAGAACAGAAACAGAAAACTTTTTTGGCGTTGATCACTAAGCAAGTTCTGCAGAGCAGGGCGACTTCATCACGACTTGTCATGATTTCACCAGCAGCCTGGTAAAACTTGCCCAGCTCGAAATAACCTTTGGGTTAAAATAACCTACTTCAAAAGTCGTAATGAAATGTTTGTCCTACCATCTGAAGTCTCTTTACCACGTCCGAGACTTTTTATTTTTTTATTTTTTAAAGGGTAAAATTAGCGGAATTTGTCATCTAAACTTGAGCGCTTTGATCCGCCTGACGCACGGAAACTGGATAGGGGCCGTGCGTAAAAGAGACGCGCAATCCGATAGCGGTGATTGTGTTAATAGCCATCCTCCATAAAAACTAGAAGGTGTCCCGGGACAGGGCCTCAGAGCAGGTGCTTTCTGTGATCCCGGTGGCCATATGGGACTCTGAAATGCAACAATTTGATCAGCCATTTAGGAAAGTGGTTCCCAAAATGAGGTCCAAAGACCTCTTTTATAGGGGTTTTGAATCAATGCACGTATATTAAAAGGAATTCTTTACTTTTGGTATTGTTAAAGAGAAGCTGTGTGAGGAAAATAGTTTTTATATTTAGTTTTCATTTTACTCTTTCCATAAACACAAAAACTGTCAAAAACACCTTTTATTTTCTAATTTTTTGAAGTAATTAAAATATAATATTAGAATTCTAACACATTCATATTTTAGAATAAATGTGAAGGAGCCACCTTGTATTAACTTGAGACACATTTCTTGAGTAAATCATGCAAACCGTCTTGTTTCAGCTGGAAAAACTTCTATAGAAAAACCGGGCATAACATATAATTTTTATGGCTTTGGTAAAATAACAGTGCAGAGAAAGGTGTGTGTGGGTGAGGCCACTTAGCAGGAGCCGTCTCTCTGTGATCCCACAGCCCTGCAGGACTGTGACCAGAGTCCCTTTAATCCAGCAGAAAGAGAAACAGGAGCAGATTCTCTGACCTGAACAATGCCACCTCACACAGACAGAAGCTGCAGCCAGCTCCATAACACACACACACACACACACACACACACACACACACACACACACACACACACACACACACACACACACACACACACACACACACACACACACACACACACACACACACACACACAC
>JAVQJG010151121.1:0-14848 GCA_036024015.1 Craterocephalus amniculus
TTTTATATGAACACACACATCATTTGGGGAAGCTAGTTATTTTTGTATGGCTACCGCTCATATGCACATGGAAATAATTACAGAGCCAATGGAAACAGATCCTCAGTTTAATGTAGAAACACATGGACCAGTGAACTCTGTCCAAAGGTGGATAAAAACTGCCAAACAGATGTGTTTCCCATTTAACTTTTTAAAAGGTCGAGAAAAGAGTGGCGTTTTACCAATGCAAGTGGTCTAACTTACAGTACCTTGTCTGCAGCGGCTCCAAGGGCAGGTGTCTATCAGCTGAACCAGTACACAGGGCATGTTGTGTGTGCACAGCATACGATTAATGACGCTGATGCTGGAAAAAACACAACAGCAGCTCATTTTGTCTGTGCTCTTCCTTAGTACAAACCCAGTGTAACACTGAGGACATTAACAGGACTTTAGCTTGTAAAAAGTGGAACCGCAGATGAAAACCCATATGCAGTACCTGTCGGCGTGATCCGTGATGTAGCGCAGCACGGAAACAGCTTTCAGGGAGATTTCAAACTCCAGAGCAGCACTCTGCATCTGCAGCTCCTTCGAGTGAAACAAAATGCAGTGACTGGGGTGGAAGAGTGCTGAAGTCTGAAGAAAGCGTCAGAGCAAACCTGAGATATACCTCTATGGAAGACTTCTGCTTCTCTTGATCATAAGCGGCACCGCATTCCTTGGTCGCTTCGCTAGCCAGCAGGGTGAGTTTACGGTGGCAGTAATCCACTAAGTCAAGCAGAGAGTCGACAGCTGCCTCACATGAATCCTGCAAAAACAAGCCCAGAATTTATGAAACTTCATTTACCATAAAGTGTAGAATGAAGAGAGAAGACTGGCGTCCTGTGTCAGCCATGCGCTGCAAAATGATTTAGGACTGCTATTCCACTTCTTACTGACCTTATGGAACATTATTGTCTCGAGCAGATTTATGATTGTGGCTTCATGGTGGATCTACGAATGGATAAAAAAAAAAAAGCAAAGCTATAAAACAGAGAGCCGCATGCTCAACACTGTTTCACATCTTACACTCACCACCATGTAAAGATTAAACGTGTTCTTGGGATTGAAGTCCTGCAGCTGACATAAGATGGGAAACACTTTCTGCTTCCATATCTCTATGAGGATCATCTCATGGATCAGGACAGGCACCTACATCAGAGATGAAAATTTGCAGAACTTTCATTCATGCTATAGATTGTCAACTCTCATAAATGTACAGGAGTGGTATTCACCTTTCCGAATGACACGAGGAGCTCCTTGACAAACTCATCATGCATGGCAGAGGCATTTATTATTGCTTGCATGTTCAGTTTCTCAATATACTCGTGCTGCCTGAACCATCTGTCAACAAAGAGAGGAATTTTGCAGACTGGTCATGCTGAGAAGTTATTTAGTATTTAGACAGCTTGGCATTGTTTAAGCCAACAACAAGCACTAAAACAAACCTTAGTTTGCAAATCAGTTTAGCTGAAGATGAGGGAGGTTCACATGTGGCTTGAAGGTAATTATGAGACAATATTCATCAACTAAATATTTGATGGTATGGTATGGTTTATTTATTTCCACAGGGGACAATGCATAACACTTCATTAACCTTTTTAAATAACAAAATGGAGAGATGCAGGTGCCAGGTTCTAGCAAAACTCCTAATTTCCACCTGTAGTTCCAGGACAGGTTGATGTTAACAGGACAAAGCAGTAAAAATTGTGAATTATGAAAATGACAGACCAAATGGATAACAAATGAAGAGCTCTACAAAGACACTCCTACCCCTCATTTCTACTATAAAATCATCACATAAAGTCCATATATTTACATTCACACACAGAGACACCCTTAAACACATACATGACCACAGTCATATTCAAACAGAGGTTCACACATTGTCAATCACACAGAGTCAAACATTTATGGGTGCAAATTTTTTCGACAGCAACCATCTCTTTGTTGAAAGTGCAAATGTTGGATAACTTGTACATGTTATAATATCTGTTGGGAAACTTGTTGATCAAGTAAAGAAAAATACTTTTTTTCTGAATTTGAGAAAAATGGGGCAATATTAAGGTGGCAACAAGTAAAACAGTGACACAGAATGAAGCAAAAGCCTGAAAGAAAGGCATTAAAAGGGATTTGAGTCCATTCAAAAAAGCTCAAAAGAGCAGACGGTCCATGAACGGGAACAAAGTAATTTGCTTTGAGATAAATATCTGAATGTTAGTTTGGCTTTCATGATGTCGATATGTTATTATTAAAGAGAAGAAGACTTAAAAGCTACAGCCAGAAGATCAATAATGCAGTTAAAAACAAGAATAGAAGAAGGAAAAAGAAAGACAAAAACCCCAAACAAAACTTTGACAGAGGTAGAATAAAATACAGCTTCTATCAAGATCATCAAAAGGGGAAAAGGAAGAAAAAAGCAGGAAGAGCTCATGTGAGAGTGTCCCATCTGTAAAATATATGCTTCTGTTGTGGCTTTGGCACATTGTCATATACTCCCAGTTATATTGTTGACCAAGGTAACAGGACAAACACAGGAAAACTAATCCAAACAAATGTATGAAAACACATCCAGCCACCTTTCATTTTTCATTAGGACAATGACCCTAAATATGCTACTAACAAATAAGAGCTAACGGTGGCTGAAATTAATTTCTCAGAGACCATGAAGAGAATAAGGGAAGTAAAACATCTGCGGCTAACATTTACTGAATTCAGAGTTATGTATACACCAAATCAAGCAGTCTGAGTATTGTAGTTTGCTATCTATATGGCTCACATTTCATCCAACAGCATTTCTGGACGTATAAGTCAAAGAAAATAAACAGACAACTTGTTCTAGTGCACGCTATCCCTTCAACAAGTAAAACTTGATGATAGCACTGGCACTGAATGGCTTTTGTAATAAAATGTCATTTGACATCCCAGTATAGTGCTATAATCAGATGTACTAAGGCAACTTTGATATATTTGTCCACCTGTTTGCAGTAAACTGAACACTGTATTGTACTGGAGAGAGCAAACAGTCCAAACAAGTTTCCTATTTGATTTAGTCTAAAATGCCCAGAGACCCCTCCCACCCTGGTCACCATCTTTTTGAACCATTGCCCTCAGGTAGATGCTTCTGGACTACAAAAGCAAGAACAAACAGCCTGAAAAACAGATTTTTATCATATCCTTGAACTATGTTTCCAAGAAGCAATTAAGCTTAGTTGTGAATAAGAACCTGTGCAGAAAGTTGCCTTTTAAAAATGTATTTCTACTTTAGTTAAGCATAATTGGTAGTGCTTGTTTTTTTAGTGTTGTATTGTCCTTTTTTTAAAATTATTCTATTATTTAACATGAGAGCTGCTGCATCAATTTCAAGGCACTAAAATAAAGTTTATTGCAATGAAAATAAACTTTATCTGTCCAAAATAAAATCAATAACAATTAAAACTATTTAGAAAACTTATTTGTAGTTGTATCATATTTAATAAACTGTTAATAACACACGATGCCTTTCATGACCTTGATTGCCCAAAAGTGGCAAACTATTCGGCTTAAAATGTTTTTCCACATCTTCTCTTATGTTACATCAACTTTAGCTCAAGTCATGCTAACTTTAGCTTAATCGTCTTACCTCTCAGAGCCCACCTCCTTGAGGGAAAAAGTTTTCAGACCTTGAATAAACCCCTCTGCTTCGACTGGAAAAATAACAGACGCATCCATTTTTGCTAACCTACATTAAACCACAATCTTCTGTTTGCATCTCACTGCCTTTTCAATAAATTAAACACGAGATAAAAGCGTTGGGGATAGCAGGTGGTTGCCACGGTGACCGTAAAATAATCACGTGGGCATGGTAGTTCAGTTAGCGGTGTCAACCATGAGGGGGCGGTAGAGCTTCACGCCGCCTCTGCTGTCCGTTGGAGAGATGCGTTGACGCGGCCGCCATCTTGGACCGGGTAAAGCAACGTCTACCCACAGCAGTAATCAACAGAATGAGATCTATTTCTTATCAAAATCACCAAGACAAATTGAATATTCAACCAGTTTTCAAGCCGTTTGGTTTATTATATATTTCAGAAATATATTTATGATACAACATAGATTTCTTTAGTTATTTACACATACTAAGACACACTCACATTTAGATGTAGAGAATTAATGATGCTGCTGCTAGTGGTATGAAATATATATAATTAAAATATCAATAAATTGATTATAGTAATAGAACTATAATTCAAATTATAAAGGAATTTTTTTTCTTTAAAAGAAAAAAAACTTCAAAAGAAAGACTTTTAAAAGACTGTCAGAAAAAAGAAAAACTGATGGTATCTGTCCTTCCTTTAAATGAGTTGACTATTCAGTAATTTATTCTGGAATGACAGCTGCAGACGACTGAACAGTCCTTTGGTGCATAGTCTCTTCTCCTGAGTGCTGCTACCATTTCTGCCTCCTCCACTTATCTTTGAGAAACCAACACACAAAAATCCATCTGGACACGATCGTTTCTTCTTCCTCATAGATACACACATGTATATATCTATGCTTACTATAGCTACAAGTCCGGTAAACGTATTACTCCTAATTCATCAAGTTTGGGAAGTTATTTTTAACAACACAATGCAGTTTAGCCACATTAGTTCCCATTATTATGCAAAATTGTGCAAGTTTAACTCTTTTATCATAGTAAATAAGCTGCAACACTTTTATAGTCATGTTGACCACTGGAAGTGCTTTGACGTGTCTCATTACCTCTTACTCCTTTTTCAACCTGAATATGTGGTCATGTGAATGTGTGTCAGAATATAATCACTAAAAGGGACATTAAATTGTGTTCTGCACATGTTCAATCCTCGAGTGCTCTTGGTCTTTTATAAAGTCAATAAACACGGCGCAACCAAAAAGCATCACACCACACTTTGGAGCGAGGAAGAAACTAACTTTTTCATCACAGAAAGACATGAAATTATAGTTCGTGGATGAAAGAAAGCACCAAAGTGCAGATATTTTTAATAGGATGCCAGGATGTGAGCTGAGGCAGGGTTGGGGTTGAAGGGCACTTGATCATGAAGGTCCCGCCTGGAGCAGCGGTTAGGGCCACGGGTTAGGAAGTAGAGCGATAGCGACTGCTTTTGGTCCGGATACATCATCGCTGCCAACTGTTATTGTTGTTGCCATGAATACTGGAAGAGGTGAAAAATGGCGGATATTTACGTAATGATTCTCTGTGCGTCACGGTTTGTGTTCGGATATTCCAGCTGATGCAACTATCATGTACACAGAAGTAACTCTGTCTGCCCACAAAGGTAAACAGTGAATTCTTAAAGTTTCTGAAACTGGAATATTGACCTTAACCCAAATATTGACGGCGTGTAAACATAGACATGTAGGCCCTTTAAACTGGTGTTTAGCTAGAGATCAGTGTGTTAGAAACAAAGGAGTTGGCCATTTGCACTAAACCACAAACTAAGATCTAGTGTCACTTGAAAGTCAATTTGTTTAAAAAAATTATTTAATTATTTAAAAACTTTTAATTATTTTGGGACGACAGTTCCTGATCAGCTGATATTTTCTGAAAACACAGCATATTTTCAAAACATGTTCAAAGAGACTCGTCTTCTTTGATGGCTGTCTTGGTGTCAGTCCTGATATTTGAGAACTTTTGTGTTTCACATATCCGGTCTTCTAACCTTGCATCTCCCTGCTGGGCTTGGTCGCTTAAGCTGTAGCAAATAGCGAATACCCTCAGTCCTGTAAATTTGAACCCCTGAATTCAAGATGAATTATAGCTCCTCTGGCTAAAATATCTTTTAATCCAAATGCTATAAGTGACCAATCCAAAGAGGTTCATTTGAACTTTTTATTTTTTATCTAATGTTTACCTTTTAGATGTGTCTTTATTGCACCTTTGAAGAAGCCCCTTATGTAAATGAAAGGTGCATGTTTGTGCTGGTGCGGAAAAGTTATTTTCCCACTACGGTGGGCAATAAAGCTCTATTCTCTTCTATTCAGTTCCCAGATCTTTCCCCAACCAGAGTCAAAATTACTCCTAGTTATACTTTGCTTTCAGCTCAAATTAAAAGACAAAAAACAGCAATAATGTCCATTTTCTCTTCCTTACTTTTAAAAATGTTATTTTAATATTTTGTGTAAAAACTGTACTTCCATATTAATAAGTCATACTTTAGGTACCTAACATTAGGAACTGCCACATTAATGTGATCTTCCATCCCAGTGACCCCACTTCACTGAAAAAGGCACATTTAATCTTTACTTTCAAGTTTAAATAACGTTTTTATCCCAGCTTGACTAAACCAGTTCAGCTGTAGTTACTTGTTTCCTGCTGAACCATCTACTGATAATTCTCTGCCATAAAAATCAAATGAAATTTTGAAATGTAATACTCCAAAACAGGAACCTTGATAGTTTGTTTTTGTCAGTAATGGACATGAATTGTTATCTGCAATTTTCCATGTGGATTATACAAATAGTTTGCAGAAATGACTGTTATCTGCCAACGGATGTGTGTTATCATAAAGGTTGTTATGATTTTTGGTCTAAATATGGGGACTGTTTTCAGTTGTTTCTAGAGTCACAACAATAAAAACAGGTTGAGAATAAAGCGTTATGATGTGAGATGTATCTTTTGCAGCATGAAACCAGAGGACTATGCAGTAATGCGCAATAAACTAAATCAGACTGTTACATGGTGGAATAATCTTATCTTTATTCAGATATACTATTACAAAGGCTCATATTCACAACTTGACTTAAACAGATATTAATTACTGTTCGTAATGACCACATGTTCATATTTGAAGTAAAAATGATCACAGTTACAAAACATTTACACTGTCACTGCAGTCTTTTGCTCAAGGCATCTTTGGTTTAGGCATCCTTGTATCTCGCAGGCCGATGGCGTCATCGAGCATCACTTCCAGCAGATAACAATATTGGGGTCGTTCTCTAGGCGTTCATCCAGCTCCTGGTAACTAATCCCTGTAAAACCATCAGACTGTAAGCAAACTTGCTTTTTATGAACAATGATATTACTCATGCCAGTCAAAGAAAGCTTTGAAACCTGCCTGTTTTACAGCAGATCTCATCATAACTGTGGCAACCGGTGTAGAGCCGAGGCGGCCTACTTCTTTCATCGCGAATCACTTTCACAGGATACTTCTGCAGCCGTCGAATGAGACTCTTCATCAGCCCAAACTGGATCAACCTTCTGTACAGAAAAACATGTGACATACACACAAGCCAATGTCACTCTGACTCGACTTTCCAAGAATTGTAAAGTCCTCTCAGGAACTGAGGAGGTGTGTGACACTGGCCTCTCATCAACCCTTTGAAGTTGTTGTGAATAGCGGGAGCAAAGGTCTCGAACTGTTGTTCCTGGACTCAGACCACAGTACAGCTGAAACACATCTCTCAGGCTGGCGCGTTTCTGACCTAAAAAGGTACAGAAAACAACCAGTGCTGTGAATGCAGCCACACGAATCAACACTTTGCCATAAACTGTGACTATGTCTTACCCTGCTTAGTGACGTAGCTGACGCATTCCTCCTGAATAGACTTGTTATCTATGAGGCTCTGAACTTTGGGAGTTGTGCAGTACACGTTAGAGTACTAAACAAAGGAAGAAGAAAAGAACCTAAACAAACCATAATACGGTTACGAAAAGTAAGAGTAACTATACATATACCTGATTTTAATGCACAGCTGTATTTAAAAAATTGTCAAATTGTTGTAAAATGCAAGTTTAGCTTGGTACCTGGAAAATGGAGACCAAGGTCACAACCCCATAATATCTGTGAGGGAAGAATAAATCAAAATATTGATCTTCATTTTATTTTAGAACAATGCAGGAGACACAGCAACAGTATTATGAAGAGCATTATATGAAGTGAGCACATTTAATTTAAAAAGTCCTGCTCTATGAAGAACTGGGGCTAATCATGGACAAGTAATCTTTCAAAACTGTAAACAGAAAAAATTGATACACATCAGTCACCAGACTAGATTCATATAGATTTTACAAAGTCTAAAAACATTTACATGAATAACATATGAAAACTTTTATTGGTATCTGGTATCCATTTCTAACACATTAAAAAACAGAGATCTGTCAGTGAAGCCACAGACATTTCCCCCTTCCAATACCTCTCCTCTAATCAATATTTGTTTTCTTTTCTTTTTATTTCCTTCTCTTTTCTTGTAATCAAGTTTGTGTTTTGACAATCCTATTTATTTATTTTCCCCTTGCATTAATATCATTACTAATTATCATAATTATAAAAGAGTGATGGTTAGTGTTCACTTAAGGGGGGCTCTACAGTAGGTTACACTCTCCCAGCTGGGTGTGGGGTAACCCAGCTGGGAAAAACGCTGGATGGAGTTTTAACTGAATATAAAACCTATTAGCAAGAAGGGGCCGCTCATCCTTGTCATTGATGGTACCCTCCTCATCAGTACTAGCACCACCTGTCCCCTATAAGGGGAACGAAGAGGAGAAAGGGGGTCAGAGGGGAAAAGAAAATAGTGAGGAGGGAGGAGAAAGTAATATTTATGGTACTAATAATGATTTTTTTAAAATTTCATTTCCTTTCATCAATATAAATACTTCAAAAATATTTCCCCTTATGTTTCTAATTTCTTATTACTATTATCGCTATTCCCTTAAAATGGCAACTAAAATTGTGATGATATATTTTGAATGATCATCATAAATTTCTCTTATTTCTATGCCCTTTAACACATCGTCTGCATACAACTCTCTGTTTCCACATGTTTTGTACAAAGTGTTGGCATTAAATGAAATAAAATTTTAAAAAGAAATTATAAAAATTCTGACTTAAATAAAGATCATCCCACTGTGATGTGTACTAACTGTCTATAATAAATGTACTTACAAGAGATTTTGCACGGCGATGCGGACGAGATTGAGTTCTACATCTGCTTCAGCTGAGATCTTTTGGATGTGCCTAAAACCATCAATGTAGGGTAAAATCTGCAGAAAACAAACACAGTAGGTGGTTTACAGCTCGTTCCAAGCTCCGTGACCTATACTGCAGATTGATAAGGGCTACAGGATATACACTTTATTACAGACTATACAGTAAAGCAATAATACTGCATCAGACCGATAACCAGCACACTCTGGGATATAAAATCATGAAAAAATAAAATCAGCATGCATCACTATATATAATCTCTCATCTTACTACTACAGTTTCTTGGAATTGTAGCTTATATTATACAGTAAAGCAATAATAGGCCTACTGCATCGGACAGATAAACAGCACTGTCAGGGATATAAAATCATTTAAAAATAAATGCATGCATCACTATATGTAATCTCTCACCTTCCTACTACCGTTTCTTGGAATTGTAGCTTATATCTTATCATAGAGACTCTGAATAACAGCAGCCACACTTGGCCGATAGCAGGTCCTACCTGTTGAGTGGTGAGATCCCACTGGGATTTGATGAAATGCTCTTTGCACTGAACAAAGACGGGCACGTCATACTCCTGAACGATCGGGGGGTCTTTTCGAAGCTCAATCAGTTTTAGGTGGATAGTGTTTGATTCATCTATAACAAATACAAAGAGAAAAAGAAACTCAGGAAACAGTCAAATCAACTTCTTCTGCTGCCAAACCTTTCTAAGAAGAAAACGTTTTACAAGAAAAAGGGCTTGGCAAAATACTGTGAAGACCATAAACCTCATCAAAATGATGAACAGCTTCAATTATCAGAACTAGTCAACCAGAATTTATTCTGCTCAACTATTTATTTGCGAAAAAACAAACAACACACATACTTTAACATGTATGAACAGATTTGCAGAAAACATTGAGAGATAGAGAGAGATCAAAACATGTAGTTCTTATAAAATCTTTAAATTAGGTATGTACAACCTCAAATAAACAACACATGACATCATGTCAGCACGCAACTGAGTGTTCCAGGAAAAAAAAACAACAACTTGCTTTATACATGTGCACACACACCTGCTGGTGATCAGTTAATTAGTTTCATCTGATTAGCAGCACCTGGCTCTTACTTATCCTCTTATTATTATTACCTCCACCAAGGCAGAGGTCATGCATTCAGCGGCGATGGTCGCTCTGTCTGTTTGTCTGTCTGTTAGCAATAACTCAAACAGTCATGGGTGGATTTTGTTGAACACTTTCAGGAAATCTCAGAAAAGAAACAAGTGATGAGATTTTCGGTGGTGACCCGGATCATTGCTGAATGCAGAAATTTGTTCAAGGTTTCTTTATTATGGGGAGATTGGGATAATTTTTCCAGGCCCACAACATTAAAGTCCCCTACATACTACGCAAAATGACGTAATTTTGTTTTGGACGTAGTGACCGCATTTTTACTGTTACGAGGATGGATGAACAGCTGTAATTAACAGCTGATGGAGGTGGTGAGAAAGTACAAAACCGTTTCCAACACATGGTATATTAAGACACGGATAGTGCCGTGTGCACAGTCCTGCTCTGTCACCGACCAATTTTCATGTAAAACGAAACATAAGTGGGTCAACCGGCTCATTCTCACGGAGTATAAGATGCCCTGCCGAAAAATAACCTTTTTCTCGCCCTTGCAGCCTCGAGAACAAGAACAAAGTTCTTGCTTCTCTTGGAGTATATAGAGGCCTTAAGCCCCCCTCAAAAAAGACAATTATCTGCATTCTCTGAGTGTTTCTGGTTTCCTCCACCATGGTGGAGGTCTTCGTTTGTCTGTCTGTCTGTACGCAGCATTACTCAAGAAATAATGGATGGATTTTTTTTACATTTTCAGGAAATTTCTGAAACAGTATAAGGAACAACTGATTATATATTAGGGGTGATCCAGGTCAGCATCTGGATTCCAGTAATCTTTTTTTTAAACACATGAACCACCAACATTCAAGTACTCGTAGAACCGCCATGGGTGGTCATTCTGACACCCGGCAAATGCAGCATTTAAAACATTTATAAGAGAGGAACTATTTTTTTCACACTTTCCATCTCCAGTCGCAGCTCCAGAAGAATACTGCCTCGGCATCTTGTTGAGGATGTTTGCTCCTAACTTGGTCCTGTTGTAGTAATAGGAGCTGAATATTTCTCCCACAAAGTAGTTTTTTTTAAAAAATTTTGTCTTACCAAGTGGACACAAGATGGGCTGAATATATTACAATCATTATAATAACTTCACATGCTAGCTTAAAAGAGGCTGGATAAAAAGTGAGTGAAATAGAATTTCTTAAACTGAGAGATTTTACTTGCGTAAAGAACAATGCATTATCTTGTTCTTCCCTTCAATGCTCTCATTTGGCTCATTACACAAAAAGCTCATGTAGCATAGCTTTGATTACAAAATGACTGTGAAACAGCACATATACGAAATCCCTTTAAGCAGCCAGCTTCTTATCAAGAAGCACATATCTGAAATACGATAAGCACGTAACTAAGAAACACTGTATTCATTAACTCATTCTTAACTCAATAAGAGTGGAAATGGGTCGATTTAGCAAGCTGTCATTATCTGGAGCAGAGGTTATATCATTGTTTCACTTCCTCTACTTGTGTGCATGAGAATACTGCTCAAAAAAATACAAGGAACTCTTTTTCATCTGGGATATTGATTTGGTCAGTTTAGAAGCAGAAGAAATCAGTTTCAGCTACTTCTGTGTTAATGAAAGCAACAACTGGTGAACTAGAAGGGGAACAATGAGATAAGCCCCAAATGGAGCAATATATTGAGAATTCAGAGACATGGAGACTTTGTCACACAAGATAAAGAAAAAGGGAATATCGTCTATATCGAGTTAGTTAGCATTTTGCACAACTGTGTCTTTGTTATTGTCATTAAAAGCTATTTTTTATCATTTTAACAGAAATCTACTTTAATTTCAGTCAAATATTTTAATGGCTATTTTGTGCCTCTGATCCTTAATAAAAGTCCATTTAGCATTCAAGGCCGTAAATTTGAATAGTCTCTTTGTTTACTTTACCAAAAAAAATGTTTATCGAGATATATATTGTGATTATGGAAAAAATAATCAAAAAATAAAAATTGGTTCATATCGCCCAGCCCTAACCCCAAACAGAAATGGTTTTACAGTTGGTGGCTACAGACCATTTCCCTATCTTCATCATTTCTGGCTAATCCTTGTTCATGTTTGCATTTTGCCCTCACCACTACAGGTAACAGGAGGCGGTGTATGCAACCCACAGAATTTGCTCAGGCAGTGCAGCTCATCCATGACGGCACATTAATGCACGCGGTGGCAAGAAGCTTTGCTGTGTCTCCCAGCACAGTGTTGTTTTAACAACACAGAGGAGGTACAAGGAGACAAGCCAGTGTACCAGGAGACGTCGGGTCTCGTTCCATCCACCACGCCGTACCACAGACTGTCAGGGGTCGACAGCACATGTTCATGTTAATTTTATTATTTTATATCTTTACCTTTACCTGTTTAAGTTAAAAGAGACAGTAACTTGGGACTTGTTTATGTTTGGGAAGACTAGGGTGGGGTGCGGGGAGCAAACTTTTTCCTTTTCTTTGTGTCTGTGTGATTGTGTATGTGAGTTTGTGTGTGAAAGACATTTTATTTGTGCTTTTACATTGCTTTTATATAGTTGTGTGAAGGCTGTTGTAGTTCTCTCTTATGCCCTTATTGTTTTTAATCATTTGTCTATAATAATTAATATTTGAGTTGCCCTGGCCTGAAAGGTTCTTTATGAATAAATAAAATTTGAGTTTGATTCATACCCTGATCCAGGTCTGGGGGGAGATCCCTCAGGACAAGAGCATACCCAGACAGTGTAGGGAGAACATGCAGAAAGGTGGAAGCCGCACACACACTGCATAACCTCATGCTAAACTGGCTTGAAGAAGTTCCACAGAAGTTGGGTCAGCCTGTGATCTGATCTTTCCTCTTACATTTCTGGATCCTGACCTCCATGGTTTCATGATTTTGATTTCTAATGATTAATCTCATGCTGTTTTGTTTTTAACACATTCCTCTTTGTAATCAGTGAAGATTTTTAACCAGAATGTTTAATTCTGTCTAAGATGCATCGTTTAAGCGTTCCCTGTATTTTTTTGACAAGTGTAATTCTTTTCTCAATTTTTATTCAAATAAAAATTTCTGGAGTACAAAAAACATACAGTTAAAAAAAATACCTTAAACAAAAACTCAGTTCTGTTTCCTGCAACACACAACTTGCAGAAAATGATTGACAAATTAGACCGGGATGCATAAAAAGAGTAGAATTATTCATACCTATTGGCAAAGTGCAAGCTCCCGTTGCATTAAGCTCCTCTAGCAAGGTCGACATAATTGGTAGAAGTTTCTGTTTGCTCTCCTCGTTGGATATAAATCCACTCTCCAGCTGCAAGGCAACATGGCAGAACAGCGTATTTCAGATCACCTCCAAGTTATGTCACTTCTAAAAACACGAAAGCTATCACAAACAGTATAAATGATAATAACAGGTTCATTACCTCCAGAGTTGTAAGGTATCCAGACAGCTTCTTGACAATCGGCTCAAGGGCACATGTGTTTGTCTGAGCATCGCACACGAAGCCAAGATTAAATAGGAGGGCATTTCGGCTGTACTTTTTATGTTCGATGCACACTGGACAGCCGATTAATTTCTTTTCCATTGCAGTGCTATAAAAGATAATTAAGAATTCACAGCTGAGTTTAAAAGACAGAAAACAATGCACTGTTACTTATAAAACATCAACAAATCCCTGATTTATAAGAAAAAATATGCTTTTCATAAGACTGAGGCTGAAAAATATCACAATACATACACTGTAATTAATTTGTTTTGCAGTTCTGGCTTGGTGATGATGTACACTTGAACTGTGTCAAACAACTCCCTTGAAATGTACTCCTCTGGGACCTGTCAGGGGAAAACAGAGGGAACAATGTCAAGTAAGTAAACCTCTTTTTCTGTGTCCACCATCAATCATTTCAATTGTTTCTATTTTTCTTTAAATCTTCTGTTAGGTAAAGCACACTGAATTGTTTTTGTGTATGAAATGTGCTATACAGACAAACTCACCTGGCCATAAAGTCAAGGGATAGAATGTTAAAACAATAATATCAGAGATTAAAAAAGCTAAACCTTTAATAAAAATCACAATGAAGGCAGGTATGAGTACAGATATTACAGTTGAGATCATTTTACTAGTACCCACGAAAAAACTATGGATTCATGATGCTGATCCCAACTTTGACAAACTTAACTTACCTGATAGGTAATCTTGGGGCCCAGAGTTGGATGAAACTCGCTGAAAAATATACACTCTATCCGAGCAGTCATGGCTGTCTCACACGTTTCACTCAGAGGTTTGAAGCCCGATTATTTCACTGACTGAATACAAATGTATTCAAAGAAAAATGTCCTTCTTGAGTACCTCCTTCTCTGTTTAGCTATCATAACAACACAAGCTAACTTCCAGCTTTAACGTTGCAAAGTAAGCTAGAGACTTGATCACAAAAACCCTTAATCAGCTGTTCTAACGCTGGAAAAGGACCTAAAATTTATCTTACTCATATGTTAAAAAAAAGTTTTTTCCGGCTGCTACTAAACAATTTAATAACGCGACATATCAACACTCCGGACTACACCGACTGGGAAACAATAATGTTGCGTTTAAAGACCTTCGGTAAATTACAAATGTAAGTAAATCCGATGTAAACATTTTACCACAAAATGTTTGATGTGTGGATCGGAGCCTACATAACTTAGGAATGTCTTTATCCAAAACCACAGGCAATGTTTTAAACCGAATCTCAAACAAAGATTGATTTTAAGCCTCTGGGCTTCAA
>JAVQJG010151134.1:0-10171 GCA_036024015.1 Craterocephalus amniculus
AGATAGATAGATAGATAGATAGATAGATAGATAGATAGATAGATAGATAGATAGATAGATAGATAGATAGATAGATAGATAGATAGATAGATAGATAGATTCTTCTGGACTATCAAATGATGGTAATGTTGCAATTTCTCCAAAAAGGAGAAGAATTTTCACCTGTATCGAGACCTTGCTCAAATCAGCCTCCATCATGAAACCATTTTTATTGTATCATTGTTGCATGTTATCATCACGTTTTCAGAAAAAAAAAGTGTCAATCAGTTCAGAATTTGAGTTACGATGGATTAAATGCCTTTTAGTTCACTGTTCCTGCCAGTCAGTGTGGAGAGGCTGGCCGGTCCAATATGGCGGCCCCACGGCTCGTCGGCTTCAATAGGCGATAACGGTCGATGCGGCGTCTATTCTTGATTATGACTATGGTAGCTACCATATTTGGGCCACCATTTTTACTACGGTCTCTCTAAATGGACAAACAACTCTATGTGTGAAGAGAGTTTAAAACTGCTATACTGGCTTGTTTGATAGGTGTTAGAGCACCATTTGAGATGATTAAAACCTTAAAAGGCACCAAAAGTTGCTACTTAAAGGGAAATCATTGCTGCACATGAGGCCACTGCATCTAGCATATCAATACATGTTTATTTCTGAGAAAATCTTGGTCTTATATGGCCACCGTCCTATCACAACAGTGCTTAGCACTAGACCTTCTATGCCCATCTTTGCAACTAAATGTAAGTAATTGCTCTTTTTACCTTTTAAATTGTTAACCTAAATTTAAAAAGATGTTGCTTGATCAAGGTGCCAAGAAAATAGAGTGAACCAGAATTATAGATGCTGCATTAATGCACATTCAGTCATGTAACATCGGCCACCTGTGTCTGTCCGCCTGCTGCTTTCTCAGCTCTCTAACAGTCCCCTCGATCTCTTTCTCTCTCTCCCTCAGTGTGTCTCGGAGAGTTTGAGCAGTCAGCTCCAGTTCTGTCATCCTCAACTGGTCCGTCACACCAGACCTGCTGCATGGGAGACATATGGCAAGAGAGGAAGTATCAGTTTATGGGTTCAGAAAGATAAGAATGTGATGTGTAATGATACTGAGGAATGTTTTGACTCTAGATGAGAGAAGGATCCAAAGGCTGAAATAAACTTTGTGTTTTCTACTTACAATCTCTCCATCTCTGTCCCGGTATCCTCCAGCGTGAAGCCGCATCGAGGCGGTGCTGTTTGAGCTGCCCTCCTGATGCCACCTTCCCCCTCCAGATTTTTACCTTCCAACATGATAAAGATGAGATTTAATATGATTTGACAGCCATGTGTTTTATTAGTACGCTCAAAATTCACCTCTGCTGTACTTGTAGGGAGTTCGAGCCCCGAGGTCTAAGATGTGCTGCTTGGCCAGACTGAGTTTGTTCTGCAGCACTACTTTCTGGCTCTCCAGCATTGCCACTCGAGCCTCTAGCTCCTGTATCGTGTCCTCCATGTCCCTGTCTTTCAGACCAGACCCAGGACGAGGCTGACGGAGACGCATGAGCCTCGTGGACATTCTGGGGGGAAAAAGCAGAAAGCTTGAAGTGGCAACAAAATAATCATCTTTCTGTAAAAATGACTAATTAAAAACAGAAAGTGTCCCATCTACTAAAAAAGGTGCAATTGGTGCATGTTTGCAGAATTGTCATTGTGTCAGTGTTTCTGTGTTAGCTGGTGTTACTTGCGCAGCCTGTGCTCCTGTGTTCGAGTGTGTTGCCGAAGCACGGTGTTCTCCTCCTGCAGTCGGATACACAGGTCCTCCAGGTGCTCCTTGGGAAATCGAAACAACCGCTGAGGGTCTGCTAGGAAAAAAGCACAATCATACTGAAATTCAAACCAAGAAAACTGTACAGCCATTTTCAATGTGTTTGTTTCAAATGTGAAAAAAGGTTTTGCCTTTTGCCTTCAAAACATGACGCTTTTTCCAAGACTTGACATCCCGTAGGGTATCTGAGAAAACAGCAACAAGGAAATGTTTGCAGGGATTTTGAGGGCACATTTCACAGCTCAATATTAACGTCTATTCTGTATTTTACTTCACGCTTAAGCTAATTCATTTCTGTCTTTCCATTCAAACATAAAACTTAATTATGAATTAGTTCAAATGGTTTTGGGGTGAGATGTTTGATCAGCTTTGAACAAATTATTGCAGAAAACCTGTTTAGTGGTGAATGCAATTTTAAAAGATGTAGCCAAATTATTATACCCCTGACAGATTTTTCCTGCCTTTCAAGTGTGACAAAGATTGATTAAAGTTATTTCAAGTATTGATTAAATCTAATCATCCCTCTATAAGAATGCTAAATCATACAGACAGTGACACGCTTCAGTCAACACCAACCTGGCACAGCTGGCATCAGTCCTCCTCTCATCAGTCCCACATCCCTGACCGGGAGGTCCCCGGCCGTCTCATCCACAACTGGCGACATCGCGCCTCTCTATTCACATAGAAAAACATGAAAAACTCTGAAAATGAATCAATACAGGAAAAAAGGTTTTGATTTAAGAACTGTTGAGCCTGTATCGTTATGGCAATTTCTCTTTATGCATATTATAACGTATAAAAAAAACAGCAGATAACAATAGGGAACTTGGGGTCAGTCTAGTCTCAGGTGTCATTGCAATCTGATTTTTAGCAACACATAAAATCTCTTAAGTAAGCAGAGGATTGACTGCCTGCTTCACGGCACATTTTTAATGCCTGTGTGTATTACAGCGCAGCTGGTGATACAACAGCAGTCTTAGAAAAACAACTTGATAGCAATGAACACTGCTATCCACTTATGAGTAAGGCAGCCAGAAATAATTTTCCATCACGAATATTTGACTCACCCTTGTCTGTGGGTCATCCAAATGAGCTCTACCTCTGCTAAACAAATGTGCTTTACTCCAGCTTTAGCCTAAAGGCTCACGACATGTCCCCGCCCCGCGCCTGGATGTCAGCAGGTTTAATCCTCCATCAGCCGTTCTTTCCTCATTCTATAATGGCTCCTTTTTCACTTCAATCTGGACACATAAACTTCCAAGCTGCATGAGAATTGGAAGAATCATTAAGTAAAATAATTGTTTATATGCATGAATTAGTTCAGAAATAACATGAATGCATTATATTTGTAATACCTTCCCCCAAGATTCAGAGCTCAAGTCTGTCCATGTGCTCCATCTGCCTTCAGGCTAATCCTATTTCTCAGCTAATCTGATAAACAAGTGTCAGGTTGCTTAATCTAAGATATGCTTTGAATTTGGTTTTGTTGGTGTACTGAGGTGGAAAGCAATTATTCAGAGGGGTAACTTTGTAAGGTAGCCCATGTATAAAGAAGGGAGAGATGAGAGTGAGCTAAAAGGCAACAGAAGGAGGGGAATTAAAAAAACAGGACGACTCATGTGTGAAAGAAGTTACTGCATGATAAAATGAGCAACACGCTATATCACCATGTTTGACATAACAAAATAAGTATTTATTGAAGAAAATGTATATTTATTTCACTGCATGCATTCCAAATGTACATGTTTATGTTTTAAATAAAGATCATTAATACTGTATGACTGATAAAAATCTAGTTATATACTTTTTGTTGTAACATAACAGTAAAGGCAGAATTTCACATGCAAAAGAATAAAAACCAAATAGATTCTGAATACAGGTCATATTGTGATATCATCTAAATCCTTTCCTCCAAACACTTCACTGACAGGACGGATGATAAGTGGTGATTTATTGGTGCCACTGTCACTCATATCCGGGTTGAAAAGGGGAAACATCGCCTCAGTGAACTGGAACTCTGTAAATGAATACATGTGAGTCTTGGCTTCTGCATCAAAAAAGGACACTGTCCCGTCTTCATAGTCCAAAAGAATCCCAATAACTCGCGGTCTCTGAAGGACGCAGAGCAGCTCTGCCTGCGCCGCACATGCCCGGTACTCATTGCCACTCCGCAAGCAGAGAGTCCAATAACCGTCCTCAGGGCTCAGTGTGACCACACCTTTCCTGCTGACAGACTCACGAGCTACACCCAAGTCCCACGCTGTCTTGTCTCCCACATCAACCTCCCAATAGTGCCTGCCAGTGGTGAAACCCTGCATGGCAAGAGAGCTTCGTGTAAGTCTGACAGAAACAAGAGACATCCACAGTCCTGCAGGAACACATCAATATTTACCCTGAGAGCAAGGACACATGGTGCGGTGTCAAAACGCTCTGGAACGTCAGACAGGCTTTGTTCAACATCTCCATCTTTCACTTGTCTCCCGTCTTCTGATAGAACCAGCCAGGGGTTGGCTGTCTTCGGGTCCAGATAGACATCAACTGACAGAAAGAGTTTATAGTAAGTGGAAGTTCATCGTCCGTTCATTCCTAAAATAAAATTTCAAAATAAAGTTATCTGTGCTCATTTCTATGTACTTATTCATAACAGCTTGACAGATAAAGGAAATCCTTCCTATCCAGGGCTGTTCAACAGCGCGCTGAGGAGAAATCTATCTATAACCAATGTACCACATTCTCATCCCCCTTTTTTAATATTATATGTTCTAAGTACCTACGCGCCTCTAAAGCATAATCTGGGGTTAGAGCTAAATAATATTCAGTCTTCTTTAAACTGAGCAAAACAAGGTAGGATCAGTGAAAATGGTTGAGTTGTACCTGCGTATTGCTGGATCTTCTCATGCTCTGGAAGATAACAAGAACATATGATCAAATTCCCACAAAGTACATCCATCTGTTTCATCTGCATTTTCAATATGGAGTTTGTATTGTCATAAAATGATGAATTCGGTGCTGAGCTCGTTCTCTGCAGACCTTGAACAGAAAGCCGTTTCAGTTCCGATTGCAGCCGATGTTGAATACCGGCCACAGCACTCCTTATAGTCCCCATACATGAGTCTGAATGGACGAAGATGTCAGAGCAAGCTTTGGCATATAGAGGAGAACTCAGAGCTGGAAACCTCTGATACAAAAAGACAAACAGGACAAATATGACGAGTAAATACAAAGGCACAGCTTTCCACAATTACTTTTTTCCAGCAAAAACTCCTCTGCTTCCTACATGATCCCTGTGTGATGCTGGGTGTGAGACTTTGCTAAACAAACAACTACAGATAGGGCCACTGGAGGAAGGATGAGAAGAAAAGGCGTTTTCATCTGTAATGTGGCAGTCAAACTCAGGAGGATTTTTTTTAAACAAAGATCTGTGTTTTTCAAACGCTGTGTCTTCTTCAGCTTCCCTTAACAGAATAACAACACTCATTCCCACTGAGCATCAAGTGAAACTCTGGACAATAACGAGAGCTAAGGTGGGAAACGACTCTCAACGACGGTCGTCGACTCTGAAACATCAGTGGTTCTACAAGTAATGGAATATCTTCAAGAAAACAAATCCCAGTCCAGCTGACTTAACTCAACCTATGTTGGACACCGGGTTGGTGTTTAGCTGAGCAGCTGCCCCACGACCCCACAGAGGCTACGGGACCTTGGTGCGCAGTTGCCCCAGGTTTGAGTCCCAGCATGGGGCCCTTTGCTGCATGTCATTCCCTGTTCTCTCTAACCCATCTCCTGTTAGCTACCAAAAATTCTTATCAAAACAAATAAACAACGACAACAACAACACCCTATGTACACCGTAGTCAGGATGTGCAGGACCCAACGGGATGCTGCTCTTTGTGTTTTTCAGGTTAATGATGACACCGCTCTGGCTTTGACACACCTTCCTTCATTTTATAACAAATGGTAAACCTTGAACTCATCATTGTGAACTTTATATTCAGGTAGGATGGCCTGATCTGGCAACCCGCCGGCAGTAAACATTCATTTACAAAGGCCTTCATGGTCTACTCCCTTCCTATCAGTGTGTTTCTCTAACAAAAGTCTGACAGGACAGCATGCTTTGTGCTCTCGGGCTGTAAACACATTGTACCCTGAGTTCATACAGTGTGGGACAATTCAGTCCTATAATGCATCAGACTGGAACAGTTTATAATCAATATTACAATTTCCACACCTTGTTTCTTAACAAATATTAAACATATAATGCAGATGAAATCATTGACCTTTCACAGCTTTCAGTTTCTCTTTTATCCTGGTTAGATTTATTAGTTGGTCTTATATTGTCTGGTTTTGTCGTAATTATGTTTTTAATTGTGATTGTCTCTGTTGTTCCCTGCTGTGCTGGGGAGGTTTGTGATCTCAGTGAGACTTTCCAATAAAGGCTATATTAGCGGTCAGGGAACTACAGACCTGCACTACATGGAGGTGATCCTCTGTGTGAAACAGTTGCTCCATCTCGCTTCTCCTCCTCTGCAGTTCAGTGATTTCCATCTCCAGCTCAGTGATGAGCCTCTCCGCCCTCTCCTCCGCTGCCGCCTGCTTCCTCTGGATCATTTCTACCAGCTCTGTTCGACTTCTCTCCATCATACGGAACAAAGCTGAGAAAACTTCCATACCCAACTCAATTTCCCTCTTTGAATTATCCTGTTCAGTAGAAGAAAAGTCAAAACCAAATGGGAGAGTTACTTTATAATGCTATATAGAGACTGTGATTAAGTTTTCATACAGCAAGCGTAATCTTAAATGGTTTTGCGATTGAGTATCCACTCACTTTACTCAGCTCAACATTGTGTTTGATCTCTTCCTTCTTCTGCACTCTCTCCTGGATCATGTACTGAACACGGGCTTTGATCTTTTTCATCTCGACCTGAATTCCAGCGTGACAAAGAACAAAAACAAACAATAAATCTGTGTCTCTTTATATAAAATACCTCCATGTTTCTATGGCAGTCAATGGATAAGCAGAAAATAATGATGGTTTTAGGATCTGACCTTCTTCTCCTGGCTCTCTCGTTCCACAGGGACAGTGTTGTGACAACGGTGGTCGGTTTCGGTGCACAGGACACAAACACACCTCTGGTCACTTCTGCAGAACAACTCCAGCAGCCTCTGGTGCCGTTTGCACATCCTGTTCTGCAGCATTGCCACGGGTTCGATCAGCTTGTGGATCTTCAGAGTGGAAACTCTCAGGTGAGGCTCCAGGTGGCTCTCGCAGTACGAGGTCAGACACACGAGGCAGGACTTCAGGGCTTTGGTTTGCTTTCCCACACACACGTCGCAGCGGATGGGCGTTCCTGCCACTGACGGCGCACCGTTCTGCCTCCTGGCTCGAATCTGCTCGGACATTTCTTTGGCGAAAGAGTTTTCGCAAAGTTCCGGACGTCCTTCGAACTCGGTTTGACATTTGGGACAGCTGACGGAGAGGCTGTCCTCCCAGTGTGACGTGATGCAGGTAAAGCAGAAGCTGTGGCCGCAGGGGATGGAGACAGGCTCAGAGAAAACATCCTGACAGATGCAGCACTGAAACTGCACCTCTGAGAGAAGAGGGCTGGGGGAGGCCATAACCTCTAAACTAAAGACAGAACATCAGGAATCATCTTTTAATTAGATTTTTGTCATTCATATAATATGTGCAGCACTGTGCAAAAGTCATACAACATCCTTTAATTCTTTCTTTATTGAATGACTAATAGGTGTGGTCATTTCTTTTGATCAAAACCTGCCTATTCAGATGTAGAATGTGTGTGACCAGAGCATAGCGTGCTACAACCTATCCCAGCTGCTAGCAGGTGAGAGGAAGAGTACACCTCAGACAGATCACATTTTCATCACATGCATACATGTAAATGCACTGCGGTCAGTTATAACAAGCTTGAAAGCCAGCAACTAATGTGCGCACGCCTTTACTCTGACACAATATGAACCCCCTCAGGTACTATTTGTAGTAATTTCCTTTAGGAATTTTTCTCCAGGCTTCTGAAAGGACATTTCAAAGCTCTTCTTTGGGTATTGGCTACAATTTGTTCCATCCTCTGTCCAGATTGCACCACATTGCTACAATAATTTTGTACCCACTGCTCGATGGGAGAATTCATCACTGCATGAAACCTGTTGTCACTGATTTTCAGTACAGTTCTTGTCTCACTGGGCTTAACTGAGCATTTCTTGCCTATTTCTTTTCCTCATGACTTCTTTTCAGCTATAATGAGGAGGCTTCAGTAAAAAAAAAGGGTGATATATTGGAATATTTCTGTGTCGCATCTTGGCTTCCTTGCATTGTTACTGAAAATGAATCCAAAAATGATATTATGTCCATGAAACCATGTTATCTTTTACATTTTTAATGATGAAATGTAAATAAATAATTAATCTTTCAAGCAAGATGGTAGTAACTGATTACCAAAGATCCGATTTAGGATTGGTCCTTAGATGAATGGTCTGTTATGTGTGGACACAACACAATACTGGCTCATCCTTGAGTTGGGTGCTTTTTAAAGCTTGAATGATTCATAGGTCAGTGTTAAGTGGAGGAGCAAACACTCATTCCTCTGAAAATGGTCAGGTGAGAGAACTGGACTGAAAATGAATAAAAAGGCAGCAAACTTTTAAAGTTTTTTGAAAGTCTGGAGTCTGCCACATCACTTTAAGATAATGACAAAGTTTTGCTCCTTGCAGCAATACATGAAAAAATGATAGGTGGGTTTGACACCTGAGTACATTGCTGTGTTAAACCGTTCGGTAAAGTGACATAAACCAGACTTTTCTTCTTAATATAGACATTTTAAGTACCTCTACTACAGCCAGACACATCTGATGATTAGCTTAAAACTATTCAAGCTGCCCACAGACCAAAGTCCAGATGCACATGACACATGACTCACTTTCTCTGTAGGACCACTGAAAACACCAAATAGAAGTAAAACAGTGCATACTTCCTCTTCTCTTCCCAGAGTAATTCATCACCTTACAAATACATCAGTATAGCCCATAAAACACTCCACTCCCCACCCAGGAATAACAGCTAAAGGCTTCACATACAGTCCCACTCTACAGTAGGTACTCTGCAGAACACTACGAAGCAAACATATTTACATTAATACATTTGTCAGCTGAAATGTGGAAACATACGCGGCTTTCATTTAGTCCTACCTTTCTCCTGAATGTGAAAGCTGACCTCTGAGGGAGCAAAGGCAAATAATGGGATTGTGGCTGTGAAGCCAAAGTCCTCCCATTCAGCTACCACGCCCTCTTAGACTCCTCTTGCATTTTGTTTGAAGGTAGGAGGAGCTCAGGTGCTGTGTGGATTTATGTTGTGGTATTTATTGTACTTTATAAGTAAAGGTAGACTTTAGCAGTAAGGAAAAAGTTTAAGTCATTTCAGGACTCTCAGATGTTTTATTTCATACAACAACAAAAAAACATGAAACAATAAAAGATCAGAAAAGAAAGCTTAAAAGTTGCGATTTTTAGGTGATTGGTGATTTTACAGTTACATATAGGTACGATTAAAATCATGATGATGTACAGCTATGACATTATAAATGTTCAAACATTCCCATCACCGAATTCTGTTCTTTACAAGGAAGCTCGTGAGGAAGTTCTCTGCTGATCTCATGGCTTCACAGATAGGACCTTTACGGAAATCTGTGGTATTATCCCGTACTTTTTAAAGAACTGGATTTGTAAAAAAAAAAAAAAGAGGAGAAAGTCACACACAATCACTCAGTTAATGTTTGTACTGCATATTTATACATTATCTTAAGTGAGAGTGACTGCAGAGTACTGAAGACTGTTTGTATAAATGAAATGAAGTGAAATGAGTCTCACCTCTGCCACTGCACCCTGGAGCTCGGACTCAGACAGTGTAGTTAATGATTTTAACTCCATTTTCATTCCAACAATAAAATCTGTTGGCAAAAACACAAACTATGATACATGAAATGATGTAAACATTAATCTCTCACACATTAAAAGCTGCATTTACGTTAGATTATGCTTTTTTTCTTGTAATCATTTCTATTGAAACAGAATTACAAAATGAACAACAAAATTAAGAAGAAAAAAACAAATAAAATGCAAATACTATCTAAAATCAGGATGATAAAACATGTTTTATTAATTGCACATTTTATTAAAGATAAAAATAAAGCCCTGTAATGAGTGAACCAAATGAATTTACTCACTGGGCCCTTTGAAGGTCAGACAAGTTTTGGAAAGATGGTGTTCGATGACATGAAAATAAAATAAGAATGAACTTGAATTGCATGACAGTCAAACAGGAATGACTGTAGCCTGCAGTGTTTTAAATTACTAGCTGAGAAT
>JAVQJG010151142.1:0-11757 GCA_036024015.1 Craterocephalus amniculus
GCCCCACAAATTGTCTGTGCACGCCCATGATCTCACTATTGGGTATCTGATGCATAGCCAACCAGTTCAGGGTTTGGTTGGCTTGGGAAATGCAGCAGAGATAGGGGTTTACTGAACCAAATCACACCCAACAGTTCAATCCTGAGCCAGACCGTGGAAATGGGCCTTTAGTCTTCTCTCTTTGTTCACCTTATTCCTCTGTAGTATGCAACACTTTCCCTATCTGATCATTTTGAGTAAAATAACTGACTGTTGAGCAGGACTCACAAAAGACAGACTGACTTTTTTTCACATTATAATGAGCAACGTATGTTATACTGCCCCCTTGTGCACTGGAGGGCTATGTCTCATTGCGCAGGGGCAGAATGCATCCTGGGGGAATGTAAGTCCTCTTTTTAGTCTCCTATAAGCTCTTTTGTTCAAACACTGGTGAAATGAGGAGACCCGGCAAGGGGCCAGGCACTAGTTCTTCACATGAGTTTGGTTTACAAGTATCCTGAAAATTGGCAGCTTGTTTGCTTTGTTTTGTCTCAGGACAGTTTGACTCGTGGGCAAGAGGAGCTGAAGATCAAACTCATTATTAGATCCACTTGCGGTTTGCAAAGGCCACAGAATCTCTTGTGATTGTGACAATGAAAGGCTACAACATCAACTTATGGAAAATCATTGTCAACTTCTTTTAATGAGGGTTATAAAAATAAAAAGTCCAAATCCATCTTTTTAAAAAAAGTCTGACTCTGAGTTGAAAATGATACTGTATAAGAGTGAAGTGTGACCTCACACCCAGCCTGTGTCAGTCAAACTCTAGCCAGGATCCAGTAAAACTGGTGACCATAACCTGATCATTAAACATTTCCTACTGAACAAGAGGAATGTAATGCTCATATTATTCGCACCACCAGACCTACATTAAGACATCACCAAATACATTCCAGCCACCTGTCAGTATCAAAACAACTTGTCTTCTGTTTAACATGTCAGAGAGGGTTTACTTTTTACCGAACATAAAATGTCACATTGACCTCCCACAAGTGATTCTTCGCTAGTTTAGCATATTGGATAGAGAGTGTGTTTGAAATAGCATCTCTCTTTCTTAGCAATGTGGGGGATGAAGTGTATGTTCAGTTTTTACTTCTCTTTTTGTTATGTGTCTAACTTTACATAAAATCAAATGAACCAATGAGATGCAGATTCGATTGGGTTAAATAAGTCTTTTTGTGGTGGGAGCTGATATCATTAGCTATTTCTGGTTATATGCCTGAAACATGATTTTTTGATTAATGAAGGAAATCCAATCCCACATTTAGAAGGATCACATTGTTTGCATATGGATGACACATGTCTTTAAATAACCATCTGCCAAACTGCATCTCAGAGTTTATTGTATTCAGGTCCTCTCATGCTTGAGGTGGTCGAAAAATTAAACTCATTAAATGTCATTACTAAAAAAACTAATTTAATACTAAAGAGGAAAAAACAATAGATTTTCAAAAATCAGTTGTTGCTGTCCATCAATCTGAGAAGGCTTTAATGTATTTTTCAAACTACTTGGAGTCCATCGTTTAAAAGAGGGAAAGATTCACAACATAGCTGCTAAACTTCACATGATGACCCAGCAAGATGGCACGTTTAACCCTAAATCAACCCATACAGAGGGAAATTTAGAATCCTAAATACATGTCAGACTCTAATGGGCCCCAGGTAGCACATGCAATGTTTAATTTAACAAAAGAATAACTACAAAAAGACTGCACATGTGTGACTTATTTGGAAGGGTTATAAAGTGTTCCTGTAGACAGAAGATAGGTGCTACAGTTTCATATTAAGAAAACTTATTTTCAAAGATATTGGTACTATAAAAATGTCATACTTCTGCCTCATCGACTGTTGAATTTCACATTGAGAAAAAGCACAAAACCTTCAGATGAAATTATACACTTTCATTGTCACCGGATGGGGAAAGACATTCTCCCCTCTTGGGTTAAAAAAATAAAAGAAAAAACATTTTTCATCATTTCTTGAGTTTGATTTATTATTTAGCTTTAAATCTGTGCTGTTGCTTGGGGCCATTGTTCACATAACTCATCAGACTAACAGCTGTCATTGATTCTGATTTATGTTCTGCCAAATTAGATTATTGTGAATTTTCAAAATTGTCATATTCACTTTTGTTCACATGCACAGAAACTATTTATGAAGCAAAAAATAAAGGAGAAGACAGTCTTGGAGCTGGATCAGTTCTGTTTCAGAAACATATTATGACCTTCAAATCCTTTCCAAAAGGCTGATATTTAACTTTTATCATTATCCTATCTTCTTGAGAAACACCACAACAGGCCATCTTCCAGTAACAACTCCATGTGAATACAGCCTAAGCATCTTGGCAAGGATGTTTACTCTTTATTCTTCTGCCTTTGTTAAAATTGTTTTTAATTATTGCATTGTTTGTGTGTTTTCAAAAGGTTATGGTCCATTTTGATTACATTTTCAGAAAATGTCCAAAATGAAACAAGTGATTAAATTTTGGGGTTGACCCAGATCACTGTAAAAATTCCGGGATTTTTTTAAAGTATTCTTTGCAATGGGAAGATGGGGGTTATTTTTGCCATTACAGCTTCCAACTCAACAGATAGCCTACTGCTCAGAATCATTGGCAAAAAGAAAGAAATTACATGATGACATCATGATAGACTTCTAAAGAACAGTAAATGGTCTTTTTTCTTTATTGCAAAAAGCAGTATCTTTTCTGAACCAGTGTTGAGTGACCCCTGTATTAGGTTTGTGTGGGTTCTCAGTCATCCAGGTCACAGCAACCCTGAGAGCTTCAAAAGATACTACTGAACTTTAGCATTGTTTTTTGTTTGTTTTTGGTAGGGTTTTCTTTTTTTTAAAGAAAAAGCAGAACTCTGATAGGTGAACCTGTCAGATGCTTCCACATCAACAAGGAACCAATTCTAACAGTGTCCAAGAAGCCAGTGAAGAGCCTGGGTCGCTAGTGTGATACTTCCCTTTTACCCTCTATGACGTTCCTCTCTCAAAGTTGGAAAAGCTGGAGAGACTGGATAACTAATTTGCAAGGAGTCTGCTTGGCCTTCCCATGTGCCTTAGCAGCCTTGGGATATTGCACCTTTCCATTTCCAGTCTGGCAGAGGAGTACAAGTGTGCCAAAGTGAGGCTAAGGATAATGTTATTGAAATTGAACGATCCGTTTGTAGCTTAAGCAACTCCCATTTTGGCCACTGGGATGAAGTGACTGCTACTGAGCAGGCAAGGTCAGCACTCAGACTCTAATGGCGCGTTCAGACTAAAAGCAGCGAGACGCTCTCGCTGCTCAAAGTTGGACGCTGGATGCTCGTAAATCAGACGCTTGACATTTTAGATCAAAACGGTCTTGACGCTCCAAACGCTCTCGATGCTCCTCAGCAGGATCCGGATGTTTTCCTTTTTTTCTCTCTCTACAATGGCGGATGTAATGCTCGGCTTGATTTATTTGCTCCACACGGTCCTTTTTGCTACTGTCATGGTCATAAATGACAGGCTGGGCACAGACGGACATGATTAGTCTGTCCTCCATTTCTGTCTTTTGTTAAGTGATGAGAACAGCTTCCCGACGTTACTTCGTAGCATATCTGCTAAAGCTAAAGCTAAGCCGCGCTGATTGGTCAATGCTCCTCGTCAAGCAGCGAAGCGTCGGCTGCTCTCGCTGCTCCATCCGTTCATGCCCAGGCCTCAAATCCCACTCTAAACAGCAAAGGCATTCCTCTTCAGTGGTCAAGACTGAACAATGTCCACACGTACACCACCAAACACAGTCTGTCCGTGAACGATCAGTAGCTTACTGTTCAACGCCCCTCTGATCCACAGCCTGTCTCTGCCTCCTCCTTTGCGATATCTCCTCATCCGTATATTGGCTCAAACCGTCATATTCAAAGTCTTCTTCTATTTCCAATTCCGATTCCAATTCTTCTGCCATGTTGTTAAAAAGTTAGCCTCCTTTATATTCCCATTGCTTTCTTCTGTATTTTGTATTTGTTCCTGTATTAACCAATACAGGAACAAATTTTCCTCTTCATTGTGTGTCGTTGTCACCTTCAGTAATTCTTGATGCAGCGCCACCTCTGGCAGGGAGTGGAACAAGTTAAGGTGTGATTCGTTTGAGTAATACAACATGAATGCAAACTTGGACTGGAAGAACGTTGCACTAAACTGAGTATACACAAAAGACCAATTTGAGGTGGTGTGTGGTTTCGGCCCTGGGAATCTCTCATAATCCCCAGGAGGAGGTGGTAAAAAATTTAGATTAAAATTGCTCAATTTCAGCTATGTAGCAGATGTAGTGACATCTGTGCAGATAAAGGAGAAACACTGCAGTTCAACATGATCAAAGTTTAGATTTAAATTAGTTGCTGCAAAGTTGTATAATTCATATTGTTCTCATATATTGTCAAAACCTGACCAAGGTTTGGTAGACTCATTTCGCTCTAACTTATTTATCGGACATCAAAAAACTTCATCAGCAACAGCATATTTTTTTCTGCAACATTTTTGCAAATGCAGCAGCACACGAAAAAGATTACCTTGCAGCTTCTTTTCCTTTCTCCTCTCTTTTTGTCTTATGCAGCTTCCCAGCTCTATCCTCCTCCTCCTCCAGCTTCAGTCGCTCCAGAATCAGCAGCTCTCGTTCCTCCAGATTCTGTCTGGCCTCTGCAAGCTGCTGAGCTCTCTCTAACTGCCTCTCTTCCTCCAGACGTATCTGCTCTTTCTCAGCTTTGATCCTTCAGTGAGAACAAGAACAATCCACATACATTCTTGGGTGTTTTGGATTATATGCTCAATATATTCCAAAGTGCTAATTTGGCAGAACAAAGATAATTTGTTTCATGGAACAGGAGTCCAGCATAGCAAAGGTCCATTGTTAATAAAGACTGATTCAGAACACAGATTCACTTTAGTCGTCCTAATAAGAGAAAGTGAAACATGAGGGAAAATAAGAGAGGGAGCATGCAGGTCTCGTTACCCTGCTGTCCTCCTCAGGTGTTTCCGGTGCTGCTTGTTCTCCTTTACTTGCTCTCGTTCTAAATTCATGACCAGGCGGCGGTGCATCAGGAACTGAGACTGACGCTGCAAAAACCAACAAGCCACTGTGTCACATCTAGTCTGACAGGAGTCCAATAAGTAGATAAAAGCTTTGTGCACATTTGATCTTTACCTGTTTTTTCAGTTTGTCTTGATCCATCAGAGGCCAAAAGACCGGTGAAACTCTGAGGCCAGACTTGGAACTGTGATCAGGATGGAATTTATCTGAATCCAACAATGCATGTCCCCTCACCTGACATATGCAAACAGACCACAGTAAGTGTGTGAAGAAATAAAGAACCACCGTTTTGTATAAACTAACAAGCTGTGAATAAATATCTGGTCAGTAGCTTGTGGTTTCAGGGCATTTTCAATGTTGACAAACTATAAAATTGATCCACTAAGTCTTAAGTTGAACAAAATGTGATTTTCTGAGAGACAGTCAGATGCAATGTTTGTGTTGGGCCTTTTGTGAGATTTCTTGAAACAAAACAGAGGCAGGAAACATCTGCAGTATTATGATTTCTATACCCACATGATTCAGCAGTTGTTCATGGACAGTAAAGATTAGGACTGCAGTCATAGTTGCGGTTTTGCAAAGTAGGTAAAATGTATTCTGTCAAGCTGCAGCAATTTTGAACATATAATATGTGACTACATTCTCACTGCTCTTTCTGTGTCACAACTAAACATCAAAACAGCAGAGTGTAACCTTTACCTTAAGGGTAAACCCAAGCACTACCACATCCACTTCCTTTAAACAACTAAACACTGCACTAATGTGTTAGTTAAACTGCTCTAGTCATAGTTGTGGCTGTTTCTTTATAGTAGCATGTAATGAATCAAAACAGGTTAAAGGGAAGTTTAGTGGATATATTTTCCATCAACATCCAACACATGTATTAACTCAGTCATATTTCTATTTATGCTGTAAACTACTTTATAAAGGAACTTTCCCACAGTTCAACTTCAGTAAACATGCTCTGTGAAAGCTGATCAGTAAATGAAATAGTGTGCTGATGAACTCTGAACCATTTGGTTTAAGCCTGTTGTACTGAATGAAAGATGAAAATCAAAAAGGTATTAGACTTTCTACATTTTAAATGAGCATCGTCACCACCTCCGTCATCGGCTTGCCGACTTGAGTTAGATAAAAAAAAAAGACTAATGGAGACTGTCATATCTATTTTATGTCAAGTGAAGAATTTAATTTGTTTAGAGAGGTGTTTTAGCTCTGGAATGGGAAAGGTTGCAAATAAGATTATGGACCAATGAAGGCAAAACAACATGATTCGACGATTTGACAATTCGTCAACAAAAGGCAAGATCTGACGAATCAGATTCGTCTACAAAAAAAGTAGGGACACACCTACTGTATAGTGAAACATGGCTGTCCCCCTGCCCCAAGCAAAAATTGGTCAAATATTAAAAATAGCAGTGATAATAACCATTCCATCTAATCAATTTGTAATGCACATTCCTGATCTGGTTATTTGGACTTGTACATTCCAGTGATTCCAGACTTTATTAATAGGCCAAGCTAACCATTTTATAAATTATATAAATGGCATAAACTCGTACCTCTCATTGCTGGTCCTCAGGACCCAATACCCTGCATGTTTCAGGAGTGTTCTTACTCCAATACACCTGATTCAAATTAAAGGATCTCCTGATTAAGCTCTTAAAGAGCCATTCATTTCGGCCAGGGGTATTAACATACAGAAACACATAAAACTGCAGGGTAGTGGATCCTCAGGGCCAGGATTGAGAAACACTTGCATAAAGAAATACACCAAAAGAACTGATGAGATCTTCCCAAATCTCAAATCACCAGATTTTCACTCAATTATCATCAACTGCAAAAACACAAGCTCCTTCCAACCTGGCTAGGAGGCCTGATACGATCCGATAAGTTTCTGCTTTCATTATAGACTACAGAAGACAAAGCCTAAATGTGACAGCTCCAAGAAAACAATTGGAGAATGTTTTTTATATACAATTTCTGTTTGGGGAAATGAATATTTAGAACTTGCAATCTGAAAGCAGTTAGTCACCTTCTGGTGAACAAGGGGACATTCATGTTGACTGCTGAGAAAAGGAAGATCTCCGTCTTTCTCCTCTTCCTGTTCCAGATTATCCTCTTCTATCCTCATCTCATGACATTCAACTCTCTGGTGGGAAGAGAAGGAAATGTATTCAGCCCAAACCTGAACATGCAACAAAGCCCACCTAATTATAGCAACATTTAAAAAGAGGAACAGAAAATTAAACACAGACACTCACATGTCTGCTTGAAGAGATGTTCCATCTTCCTCCAGGAAGGTCTGACGCTGTTTCCTCACCCTGGATCACCCGACAAGCCGCCAATCTGAGTCTGACCTGCTTCATTCCTTGAGTAGACTGGAAAAGTATGAAAATAAATAATAGTTCTCATTATTCAGAGTCACATTTTTTTATTTGACTCATACAAGGAAGCAGCGCGATCATACAGACGTGACCATACTTTCCCACAGACATCACATTATTTCACAATACATGATAATAACATTACTAGATTTTTCTTTTGGTCTGGTTATCTTTTATTCAGTTTTTTAAGAAGTTGTTTCTAGGACCAATATTTTCAAACTAAAAGATGCTCTCACGTGTGCTCTCCAGTCAATAAATGCTCCAATTACATTTACACTAGATTCTATCAAGATACACAGTACAACACACACTGAAATGTGCTGCTTTATGTGTGGCTTGTAACCTAGCTTCAAGATTTCTCCAGTTCAGCCACATAAATAACAAATTGAAATAAAAAGATTGCTTAATGCATTTGTTTTGGGGGTAGCTGTAGCTTAGGAGGAAGAGCGGTTGTCTGTAAACCGGAAAGTCTGTAGATAGATTCCAGGCCTCCTCTGACTACATGTTGAAGTGTCCAGTGCTCACTTTGCCTCCCTTCTGTGTGTAGCTTTAAAGACTTTAGTATGTTACAATGTACTGCAAGCGCTGTATGTGTGAAGGGATGAATGTGACATGTTGTGTCAAAGTGCTTTAAGTAGTCCACATGGGTAGAAAAGTGCAATACAAGTACAGTTGGTTTGGAGGGAATAACTCTTCCTTTATGTGTGTGTGCCACTCTAACAACCTCTCCTACATTTAAAGTACCAAAACGAAACAATGTCATGTGATTTTGTTTTCATTATGTAGGAAAGTTGCGCCGATCTGTTGTTATGACAATCTTTTACAGAAAGTGACAATATTTAATGGATATTTACAAATGACTAATTAACCGCAGACTTTAATACCACGATTACTTGTAGAATTAAGTAACTGTGATATCCCTACTCACTGCACATCCTACAGGTCACATCTGGCTGAATCATTTTCCTTTCTACAAGGGTGACATTCGAATTAAGTTTTGCACATCAAGTTATTGTGCGTGAGTGCAAACAAACCTGCAACGGCAAGTAATCGGAAGGAAACTATTTATGATATTATTTCACAGGGCAGAAATCCTGGGAGCAGTCTATTATTGCACAAAGTGGCTACTTTATGATTTTTAAACTATCTTTAGTGCATAACCTCTTCTCTCTAACCTCTGCAGAATTCCCTCTCAGCTGTGAAGCTGTTCCTGCAGATATCGCCTCTTCACCAGCAAATATGTGTGGAGTCCTGGCACGATAATGTGGGACTCTTCTGTCAGGAGTCACCTGATGGAAAAAAAGCAAACAAAATAAAGCCATACCTCACTTCCTCTCTGCTGAATGTGATTTTAAGACTTAGAAAAATTTGACTAATTCCTGATTATTGTCCCTTTTAGGCAATTACTTACTGCATCTTTGTTTGTACAGTCAAATGAGCAATTTAACACATTAAGCTTAAAAATATTGAATTCCTATTGAATAACTATAAATAAATCCGAAATAAAGATTTCATTATGTTAAGAGTAACAGAAAGGTCAGACCTACAACTTTTCCATCAAAACAATAAATTTTTCAAAATTAAACCATCCACAGAACATTTAGATGGGTGCAGAATAAATGGATATAAATAATAATAATAATAATAATATTAATAATAATAATAGTTTTATCAATTTTGACGGATCCAAAATATATAAATATTTATATCTAGTTACCATGGCAACGTCTACGCTAAAGGATTCTATGCCAATAGCTCAGTAGTTGCCAGATCTACAGCTCTGTGTAGAAACGGATCTACCTTCCATCACAGTTCTCAAATTCCAGCGAACCAATAAACAAAGCAGGACGAGGGTTAACGTCGGTTAGGCTTCGAGCTTTGGTGTCGACTGAGGTTGCCCATTTCCTTCTGGACAGGTAAGTTAAACGTTTGCCAATGGTAACTAACGGTCTACCACACCATTACCTGGCAAGCGGTAGAATTGAGGGTTGGAACGAGAACAAACAAGTGTATTTCCACCACCTACGTACGGGCAGGGAGGAATTAAACTTATAGCTGTCACCTTAGGTATTCACAGATAGTTGGTAGTGAATAGACCATAACTAAGGGTCTGTATAATCCAAAACTAGAGATGCACTGATCCAGTTTTTTTCAATCCGTTACCGATACCTGGGCTGAATGTATCGGCTGATACAATACTACTGTTGAATAAAATGTATACCTTGACATGTGAGTGAAGAGGCGCTTGACATAAACATTTATCCATGTTTTTAAAAAAAAAAGATTAAAAAATTAACACATATACGATGACTAAGTCTTATTTATTAACAAATGAAGTGTACATTAGCAGCAAAAAGAGTCAAATAACAATTTACTCCGATATCCAATCTAGCTACTTAGACAATATTGTAGCCAATATCCAATTCAGGTATTGGAACAGTGCATCTCTTTCCAAAACTAACTCCCATCTGCCTTACTATTAGTACATGAATAAAATACTTTACCACTGGATGCGCATGAAGCTGTGGTCTTTTCTTGCAGACTTCTGCTCGCTGTGCCAGACGGCGGCAAACTTCGTCTTGAAATCGTCTGAGGCTCAGCTCATTTTCCCTTCTCTTCTCTGCCTGAAGCGCCTCGGTTTGCACAGCCAGAACCTAAACAGATGCAGAGAGACTGCTGAGAGAAAAATCAAGACGATGGTCTGGCAGCAAGGCACACAAGACCCAAGGCACACAAGGCACACGAGCATCCACGAGCCACGAACACCCCTGCAGTCCCCCCTCCAAACTGAAGCCCACTGACCAAAGGCCCCTGGCAGCCACACCCCACACAGACCGCCCAGAGCCCCCACCAGAGCCGAACACACAGCCAATAGCAGAGGAATCAAGTTAACCATTCGGGAGACTACCAAAGACCCGCAGCCCCCCCTTGCCCACATCCAACCCCAAGAGCAGCGAGGTCACAATCCGCCACCTCAGCTCAGTGATAGAGCCAATCACAGGGGGGCAGAGGGATGAAATTCAGCTAAGTGATTCTTTGAGGCGGCAGACGTAGTCTCATTACTAGCTTCCATTTTGAAGTTGGATGGGAGATTGAATTTTCTGTCTATGATGACAATCTTTTTTTGATAATAGCTTTGGGTCATTGAGATTTAAGAATTTTGTTATCCTAATAGGAAGAAAGAGGTTTGACTGATCAGGGGTATATTTCTAATCTATAATAGACTTAAGCTAGTGTGGTATTCTAAAAAATCTGTGCTGCTGATTCAGTTTTGTGAAATGAGTTCATCAAATGATAAAAGTTTCCACTTCCTATTCTGTTGTACTCCTTTATTTTTCCATTTGGTAAAGTTTGTTATCTTTATGATGCTTTCAGGGTGTCAGGGTTGTTCCAGATGGCGGTAAGCTGACATGGAAGGAGTGAAGATCTGGTTATTTTCAGAAATTCCCACAAAGCCATTAAAGACAAACTGATGTTAAAAGGAGCATAGCACAGTTGCTAAAGGTTCAACAAAAATGGCAAAAAGTGAAGGAAAGTGGCTAGCCCTATCTGGCGTTTCTCTGCAGAGGATTGGAGAAGTTGCAGTGCAGGCACGTGCATTTGGGTTGTTGTATTTTCATCCAGTCTATGAACGATCAACCAAACCCAAATTTGCTAAATATTGCAAATAAAAATTTCTTGTTTACTTGGTCAAATGGTAAATGGACTGTACTTGTATAGCGTTTTTTTTAGTCACATGACCACTCAAAGCACTTTGTAACTACTTGTCTCATTCACCCATTCATACCCATTCATACAGCACCTATATTGTAACATACTTGGTGCTAATAACTAACACATTGATACCCCCGATAGGTTCAGTGTCTTGCCCAAGGACACTTCGACAGGTAGAACCGTCGTCCTCCTGTTTGGCAGGTGACAGCGTTATTCACTGAGCTAAAACCGCCCCAAATACTTCTTCTGTACTGTATATAACGAAATGATTGCGGATTCTTGATCGTATATGACCTATAAGGCTAACTAATCTGGGCATGTTAGGTGAAGAATGTCTACCCTATTTAAAGAAAATGTTTGGTCAGGACGTATTATGAGAGACGAGGCTGAAGTTAGCTTCCGATTCGCAGCTTCCGATTCGCCAAATGCGTAAAGGGCAATTCCACTGAATTATTGACATTTAACCCATTTTAAACACGGTTCTATTAATAATATACAATACTTAACCTATCCAAACCTGGACTCAAATGTTCTACACAGTCCATTGATTTAAAAAAAACA
>JAVQJG010151161.1:0-25143 GCA_036024015.1 Craterocephalus amniculus
AGCAGTTCTCTACTTTTCTGGGTTAAACAGCAACCCAGCAGCAAGGAGGATGAGGAGGCTGATGATAAAGATGAAAGGTTAGAGTCAAGACCAGTCAGTTTACTGTCCAGGGCCTTTTATTGTTTAGAGTTCAAAACTGAACTGTTCCCCTAGTTTTATTGAAGTATTTTAAAAGCTGTCACAAAGTGGTGGTTTGGCACAATTTTTCTTGCATGAAGCTAATTTATTCCCATATATCGTCTGTATAGGTGTATATGTGAATGAAGTAGCTTCAATCCTGCAGTTTCATACGCTGTAAAATGTGCCCTTTTTTCCCTTTGAGCACCTGCCCCACAAAATGTCTGTGCACGCCCCTGCCAGCCACGATGCCAAAACACTCACCATAATGATTCTGCATGTAGGATTTCAGTTCATGAATATTTGGGTTTTCATTTTTCTGTGTTAGACTGAGCTTGCATTGTTTCTCTCTTCTGTTTAGATCATTGGTAAAAATCTCACACAGATCTTATATTTGCCCAGTTTGGTTGAATTAAACGGAAACATCTTGAGGAGGTTGTTTCATATTATTAAGAAAGTCCCAGTTTCCATGCAGTCTCGGGAAAAAGAAGAGTCTCTCTGAAAAGTGTAAATATAGCTCAATGCCCAGTGAAAAAGACTGAAAGCATTTTAGAGCTTCACACTGTTAAATAATTTGTGTGTGAGCGAGCAGGTTTGTTTAGGCTGCAGTTGTGCGTAAAGCAGAAGAAATGTTTGCTGTGGGCTCAGAAACACATGAAGACACGTTTTCAAATCATTTCATTCACAGGTCGGCCCATATGTCTAAAACCTGCCTTGGTATAAAAGGACGGCCTGGGATGGAGGGTTGGGATGGGGAAATACCACTAAATCTTTGGCTACTATGGGTGTAAAGGGAGAAAAACTCATGGTGGGATCACTGTCACCCCTGACTTCAACCCTAATGAGAATTTCTTTAAATTTAAGCCCTTTTCACTACCGATGTAACCAGCCAAAATTCGATTTGATTCTTGATTTTAAGTTCTTGACTTCAATTTTTTAAGATTTTTTTCCAACAAAGTTCATTGAAGTTATTTTATGGCCAAATGAATAGTCTTTTTCTTATATTTTCCTTTTTCTCCATTGTTTAAAACGGTGGCTTTTATTGCCTGTTTTTACAAACAAAACTTAACACAGAACAAATAATTATTATAGATATGAAAATGATCACAAATCTTTCTATGAACAAAAGACGTTTTATTTGCTTTGCACATCATCTGCATTGATGCATTGCATGCAAATCGATTTTCCTTTTTTCTACATCGATTACCATTTAAACCAGTTTGAACCGATTTAAATCAATTTTCGGAGTATCTTTACATCCCTACTTTTCACACATAAAATGCTCTGCTGAAGCTTATATAAAGTTGGAACAACAAAAAAGTTTCCTCCTTGTTAGTTTAAGCAATCTACTTATCATACAAGACAAGCTCCAGGAGGCATTTCACTTTGTACTGCTCACACACAAGCAAGAGATCTAAAGCACAACCCGGAATCCTTGAGGTCTCTTTTGTTATATTTTGATTTCAAGACACAAAACTTCATTTTAAACTGACCTCAATTAATAGTTTCATACTGGTTCTCAGTGATCCAGGTCATGCGACTGGACTTCTTTTCTTAGTTTGTCCTTACTGTAGTCCTGACGGACTGGTGGGGTGTTTCAGCTGTAAGCCCAACTTGTGGCTGTGACGTTCACACTTATATGTGTCACCCCCCATAACTTTTTGAGTCAGAGAGTCAGGGTGCAAATGGTGAAAGCACCTGAGGAGGAGAGCCAAGAGCATCTTCTCTGTTTAATGTTGGCTTTTCCTGTCTGTCTTTAAGCTCGTGCAGCTCATGTCAGAAGTGTTGCTACCATCTCAAGTCTAAACCAGCAATATTTCATTGCTTTGCAAAAATGATCAAGACCTACCCAGATCATGTGGAGAAAGGATTTGAATTTGTCTGAAATGCCTCCATTGTCTGATTGTGTGTTCGTTCTCTGCTCCTGCTGGAGTTGTGTCACATGAAGCGCCACAGCGACATATTGCTCACAGCATCTACCGCTGCCTCCGTCCTGTTTCAGCGCTGAGAGACTTTGAAGGATGCGGCTACAAAGGAGTAGCAGGCTGAGCCAGTACTACCAGCATAAGGAAGACAGTCTGTGGAGGGTTTATCACAGCATCATCGCCAGTTCCTACAAACCTCAAAGTATTTTGGTCTCTGAAGTTGTTTAGATGACTGAAGGAGCCTCAAAAGACTAAGGACTCTGAATTTATCAAGCATGGTTTTTGATGGAAGGCTGCACCAGAAATGGGTCAAAGCATATGACCCATTAGCTTTTTAGTTTGTAAAAATTTGGAGCACATCTGTGCCCTTCCATTATCTGATGCACATTTCCACAACACCTCTGTGTATCTGTGCATCAGAAGGCCTGTCATTTTTGATGATACTGCTGCCTTTGGCCCTGTCTGCACTTGTCTACTGCCTCCTCCTCCCTCTTGTTCTGCCTCCTCCACCTCCATGTCTCTCCTATCATTCCCCTGGGGTCTCCTCCAGTGCCAGCTGGTGCGCCATCACACATAGAGCCAAGTGGCCAAATGGTTTAATCTCAAGAAGGCTTTTCTCTGTATCCATCAGTTCAAAGAGGAAAGGGAAAGAGAGTTAAAATTGAAATAACATGAAGATATGTTGCTTCAGGCAGTTCTATACAGAGGAGCAAATCATCCAATCAAAACGCCCAAACAGGCTATTAGTGTATACCCCTAATTATGACTCATAATTATGTCCTAAAAGAACCACTTCACATGGATGGCATAAATGACTCATATTGCTTCCACTTCTAAATAAACAGATCAGGGTGAACGACGCAGAGCAAGAAACAGGAAACACCGCAGACAGGTTGACATTCCATCAAAGACAACCAGCCATGCACCCTCACACTTAGAGTGAATTTAAATGACCGAATAATCACAATTAAACCACTAATTAATCACAGAGCAAGGCCTCTTCCATAGAGGTGAGAACCAGTAACCCGTTTACAGTGAGACCACAGAGTAAAGGCAGGCTGCTGCCTCCATATTCCTTCAATGCAAATATAAGTAACTGTTAACAAGTTTTACAAAAGACAGATGGAGTTGTTTCAATTGTTGTTTCCAGTGATTGCAATCAATTTATCAGAGGTACTGGTACAAAGCTATTGCTCCAGATAGCAAGAATCAGGAATCATTAAGAGGAATGGTCTGCCAGCACATGAGATCACAGACAGTATTTTAATCTTTCTGCACCCCACAAAATTGATGGAGTATTGTTTTTTTTCTCAAAGATGAGACTAAACTTTAGACAAGTTCAAATGGATGGGATTTTTTTGGCAACACTTTTTTTGAAGCCTACATTAAATGCATTATGACAATGATAAACAGACATAATGTTTTATGATGAACTATAACAACAGTTATATAACATTATTCTGCATCTTGTAATTATAATAACTCATTCTATGGATGCTCTTAAGTAATAAAGTGCTACCATTTTTTTTTAAGTCCAAAGGTCCATCTTAAACATTCAATAGATAAGTGCACAAAATAGAAATCTATAAAGGAAATGCAATCAATAAAGATGCAACCGATCAACAAAAATTGTAAAATAATTGAATAAAGACGTAAAAAAATGAATAAATAAATAAATAAATAAAGAGGTTCAACAAAATTCCTTTTTACTTTTTCAAAAACAGATGCCAACAGAAATTATGTCTAAGAAAAATATAAATAGCACATATCAAAATGTAACTAAGTATAAAATACATTAATTAATGAAACAAACAAAATAAAATAAGTTGAGTTGTGAGACAAATCTGAAGAAAATACACCTGTTTTAAAATATAAACTAAGAATAATATAAATAAGGATGAATGTAAATAAATTAAACAGGTGTCAGTCAAAATCTTGGAATAAGAGCCAAAAAGTCCATCTTGTATTTGTAAAAAAAATAAGAATTGGGTAAACAAATAAATAAGCAGGTATCAGTTCAAGTGTGGTGACAATAAAAAAGGAAATAAAAGGGAAAAAAATGTTTATTTCAATCTAAATGTATATTCATGTACTTTGCAAAAACCAGGGGTTTCATGGAATTCAAAGAAATTTTGCTCTGTTGTATATTTACTTCCTGACTCAAGACTGTCATGGCAACATTTCTTTATTACACCTATTACCCCATGAAGTGGATATTAAGCTTTGCTGCTGGTTCAATCACGCCCCAAAACTCTCCATAACACAGTTTGATTTTGCTTTTAAGAAAGACATGAGCACACCTGTGGCTGCAGCCATGTTGCTTTATGCAGAACTCTTCTTCATCTGACATTTAAGGAAGATCATTGTTTCCAGAATCTCTTTGGTTATTTGATCTGCCATTCCTTCCTGAACTTATTTACAGGCGTTTCAGTGAAATAGTTGCCGACATTTTTCCGACACAAAATAAATCTATTTCTGACACAGTTTGATGTACTGTAGAAAAGACAGAAAATGAAGTTGGGCCCTCAAAATTTTCCAAAGTCATTGATTCCCAAATCCAACTCTTTGTGTCCACTCCTATGTCAAAACTGACCCTACAGTCATCAGTGCTGGAGCCTGAAGCTGTGAGCTTCATCAGGGGATGATAACCAGATGATAGGTGCAACATTTTTTTTCTTTTCCATCTCTGTATTGGCATCGATCCTCTCATGATTCCTGTACGTTCCATTCCCCCTCACTGATAAGTAATGCCTCTTCCCAGAAAGTCTGATTCCTAAGTGTATTACATCACTGAGGCAAAACCTTATGAACACTGACAGTCCAGGTAAATAATATTGATTATCTCAGTGTTTGTCAAAGTCTGTCCAGAAATGTGCAGGTGTGGGACATGAAAGGCTCCGACCAGGGCCAGACTGTTTTAGACTCATGACTGGGCTGTAACGTCTCTGAAATGTCAAGGCGTGTGGGGGACAGCTGGCCAGAGGTAGTGAGTACAGTACGTGCTGACAACGGTCTGAGGAGGGGCGCACCATGACCCAGAAACTGGGTAATGTACCGCAACAAGTCTGATCCAATTTATACAGCAGCTCTAACAGGATTTAAAAGTCTTGGATACCATAGGACACCTTCGGAGGTCAGGAGGAGTCCACGCCTCAGCTGATCACAGGTGGAGATAATGTTCTGATACAGAGTTGCATGACTTCTGTTTATCGGCCGTCCTTGCCCATGGGAGCGAATGACAAATGGTGGAAATTTACATTTCATAGACTCACTCTTTCACCAAACTGATGTTTGTTTTGATGGACGATGTTCTGCACGTTTTATTGAATTAAACGTTTTCTTGGTGAAATCTGGCGGTGGCCATCTGCCATAGAAAAGCTGAATTAAGCTGAGCTGATGAGAACAAACACGACCTCCAGGTACTGACCTTTTTAAGATGGCTGACAGCAGAGCTGACGAGGAGAGCGGAGCACCTTCTGAAGGTAGCTCAGCCAGTCAATCTATTAATAGAGGCTCTCCAGCTGAGCCTGCAGGAGCGCACACAGGCAGCAGCGGGGGGACGAATTGTTAAACGCAATGAATAAGCCCTTCCCATACCCCTCCTCATGCAGCTTGTAGCAAATCACCGCAGAGGCAATGCCAAATGTCACGGCGACTATCACAATGTGTACTCCCAACTGTGCTTCGCACCACAGAGGTGCAGGTCTGACTCACGCCAACAATGACTTTTGTGTCTGAACTTTGACAGATCATTTTCCACTTACCTCCACCACCTGCTGGTGATGACAATAAAACAGTTTCGATAAAAGCTTGTCGGAACATTCATTTACTAAATTATTAGCATGTAGTAACAGGTGTGCCAATTCGCTGTATGTGTTGCACAATTCTCCTCTTCAGCACTCCACCTGCACTTGTTAAAATTAATATCAACAACAACAGTCTGTCTCAACTGGAAACAACTTCAGAAACGGTGAAATTCATCCTAGTGTGTAGAACCTGCTCTCAGCCCATGCAGGGTGAAGAATGATGACTATTCAACCAGTAATTGCACCAAAGAATCTAACCCTTGGAATGTAGATTCATTGTTGACCAACCAAGCCATTAGCTCAGAAACACTTTTGAAGTAGCTGCCTTGAAAAAGCAAAAGCAGTTAAATAGAGGAAAGAATAAAGACATACAGACAGCAAATTCAGACAACAGCTGCAAAGGGCTGTTATGAGGAGCAGCTCCCACTCAGTTTGAGTTCTCTCCTGCCTCAGGGTAAGAACCAACAACGGCAAACTCACAAACAAGAGCAGCATTTAAAGTGCTTGCAAGGATTTTCTTTGCACTGGAAAGCTACATGAACTAAATCTGTAGCTGCTGAGCTGTGCATTACACCGGCTCAGTGTGAACGGACAAGCAGAGCAAACTCTACTCTGAGCATTTCAGTAGAAAACACTTGTCTTGAAAAGATGATGCTAAACTAACTTTTTTTTCAAGAAGCACCAGTACTAAGTTTGTTTCTGGACACCTGATGATAAAAACTATGAATGTAAGGCTTGAAATCTATCCAAAGCCGCAAAGATAAGGAGACTAAGTTGTTTTTGGTGAATTTGGTTCACTGCTTTAACAAGGGACCTACATGCCCAAAATCGGCTTCTCTTGCGTAGATAATGCCAAATCGAAATGTTTAATATGGTATAAGTAATAATTTTGTTGTTTATGCATTGATGTGTTAAAAAAAAGTCATGCTTTAATGAATGCTGAGTAAAAGTACAGGTACATAGGATCACTGTCCACTATAAATTCTGCAGAATCTTTCAGCTGCAGTAAATATCTCAAACTACAACCTGACACCACTAACTCACCCAATGTGCAGCCAAGATAAAGGTGATTATTTCTTGGCTGATCTCTCTAACAATCTTGGCTTTTCGCCCAACTCTGCACCGCGTTCAAGCATTAAGGTCAGGAGAATCGCATGCATACGATATGTTTTCATCGCCATTTACTCTTTATCTGCTCATTGCAATTTTCCCTAAGTAATAAGTTGTACAGCATGTTTCAAAGGGGCTATGTGCGATATTAGTGCAGTAAGTGGGCATGTTTCAGGTGCATCGGCTGTATGTGTCCATGTCCGCATATAGCATGTCTGTGTCAGTCTCTGTGGGGGTGGAAAGGTTGTGGCAGGAGTATCAGAGGAGTGTGAAAGCAAATGTGTGAGCAAGTAATTCAAGCAAGAGTAAGAAGGTGCGCATGTGTGCTGCTTAATGGAGATGGTGTGTGTGTTGGTTGTCTCATCCACCTCTTCAACCCTCTCTAGTACCTGCCAAGCTGTTCTGTGTCGCAAACTGACAACCAAATAAGAGCAGCAGAAGGAGCTGCTATTGTTAAAAGTCATGCTACTGTCTCTTTAATTCATCAGTTCGTTTAGTTTCTGTCTTAGAAATACACAAAAACTGTGCCGTTGTCAATCTTTAACCATTCGTGTCAGAAAAGAGTGCTCTGCAGAGCTCTGCAATGTCAAGGGAGAAAGCCAACGATGCTGTCTGAATGATTTATTTGCATGTGGTCACAGAGAGCTTCTGGTTCTGAGTGAGTGTGTGCGTGCATATTTGTGAGAGGCAATGAGAGTCCTGCACATGCATACAGAAACATCATGTAAACGCCTGTGCTGTAGATGTTTGTTGAGGGAAGGCGGTCAGGTTTGTCCTTGAGGCTCCTTACAAACCTTTTCTCCGTTAGCGCTCCCCAGCACGTAGCAGCCCATGATGTGGATGAGGTTAGGCTCCGGGTTCAGCTTACTCATCAGCCTGCTGAGTCGCCGCCAAAACCTGGTCATACATTACAGATGAAAAGTGAAGGCCATCAGAAACATACGGGGAATAGAAGGAGTTAGTCACCATGTTCCTGGCTCATTCAAAAATGTACTTATTTGACTTATTACGGTCATTTCTGACTTATTTTGATGGTCTCGTTTGTTGTTGTATGAAATGCTAGGACTTTCTTTCTGCAGACCAAGCCAGATTAGCTGGCTTTCTACTTGCAGATGATTATTGGCAAAGTGAAAGACAATCTTCAGGGTGAAATTACTGTAGTTTTACTTCCACAACTTGGATTGGACTTTTTCATATCTGCATGAACAGCTTCTCTCCTCCTTCAGCAGCTGAGCACGACAATAGGAGATTTATCTGTTTCCCCTCCATTGTTTCTGACTCTGCAGCACATCTGAGAACTTTGGGATTGAAACACAAGACTATCAGACTGGGCCCTGCGATACAGTGGCGATCTGTCCAGGCTGTATCCTGCCTCTCGCCTGCTAATTGCTGGATAGGCTCCAGCCCCTCCACGGCGCTGATTTGGATTAAGCGTTCCAGAAAACAAATGAATGAATAAACTATCTGACTGAAATGATCAATCACGTGAACAGATTTGGAAATTTAGAATAATACTAAACATAAATGAGTTCAATGTGACTAATTTGTGTTTGTCTTCCAGAATCATGGCTGCAAACATAGTTACACTCGTACTGTAGGTCTGCAGAAGCTCGACGCGCACTTCTGGAATATTGGACTACCTTCAAACTGCAGGCAAAATTCACATGAACCTGAATTTTTCCAGCTTTGAAGACAGTTTACATCACCGATCCTGCAGCCACGTTGCTGATTTGTGGCACAAAATCCACGAAGAAGCCAAAAAGGACTCATGTGGAAAGTTGTGCAGTTTATCTAACAGCGACCCATAAAGACTGATCAGAACATGGAATTAGGTAGATCGTAAACTTGAATACTGAGTCATTGAAAAAACTGCACCTTGTACAGTTTATAGGCCTGTACCAGCCTACTGCTGCCTGCAGATAGAAACCTCGCGCCCGAGATGCCCAGGGAGTATAAACCCAGCCTTAGATGGGAGACTATATTTTCCTATGTTGTTTTCCAAATTCCTTTGATATTTGCTAAAGTTTTCCTATTTTCCACTTCATTCAGAAACAGCCCCTGCAGTTCACAATAGTAGAGTATTCCATAAAATTGAAGTGAGACTTACTGGACCATGTCTTCCTCCTTCTCCACCTTGGCAAAAGTGGCCACTTTGTTTTTCAGCAGATACAGATGTCCTGGACCACCCTGAGGAAAAGTCACTGTATTATAAGATTTCTTCACACTGCACATGTGATACACTTATAATTCAACAAAATGCATGAGATTGAAGGTGTTTTAAATCTTTTGCTGCTTTATGAGATTTACAGGAACACACCAGAGATTTAACATACAAATGGTCTCTGTGTATGTCAGTTTATTTGGAGTTTAACACCATTTAAACATGACAAAAAAAAGATTAAGATAATAAAACAGAAAAAAACTTGAATTAAATCTGTCCCTATAATGAAGCACGGATGGAAGCTTCTTGGTTAGAAATGTCACAAATTTCTTGTATAATACTCAAATTTTGGCTTAATTGGGGGGAGATGGGAAAAATCTATTTAGGTATATCTTTATAACACAATGAAATTAGCACAAAGTCAGTGTATCCGGGTTTCCTGACTTGGTATCTCTGTTAATCCCAGGTCAGTGTTTTATAATTATATTTCTGCTGTTGAATTATTAACTTCATTTAATTTAATCAAAGTAGTTGAAATGGATTGAATTTGTGCAAATTATTGGTTTACTGGTGATAAATTATGATTGTTTTCTCTGACACAAATATAAGCAACTACAGTATATACACTATGACTTCCCATAATATAACTTCATTTAACTGGAAAATATAGTTTAAATAGAGTTACATCTATGTTTCTAAGAAAACATGTCTCAACAATGTCAAAGTATTTCCTTATATCAGTGTCTGCTGTCACTCACCTGGCAGAAAATGAGCATGTTCCAAATTTTACAGCCTTTCCTGTATGCAGTCAGCTTCTTCTCAATCTCCTCTGGGAGACAGAGTGTCAGAGTGAGAGGGAGGGAGAGAGGAAGGGAGGGAGGGAGAAGGAGAGGTGTCACTTTTCCCACTCAGCCATAATGGTGAGAAACACAAATTGGCTGTCCCTCGAGAGGCTCACACAAGCACATGAATAGAAAACAATGACTCATCTCTGCACTCCGGCCAACTAAAACTTATTCCAGCATCAGATTTTCCACCTTTACAACAGGAACCATTTTTACTGGAGTGTTATCAAGGAAGAAGAATCACAGTGCTCACCAAGGATGTCATCAAATGTTGCATGTTCATGGTCCTTTAAAGAGAATATGAAAACAAAATTAATATTATTATTAATGCTCCCAAAGTCATAAAGTCATAAAGTTATCATAATGTTTTAATTTGAGATTGCATTTGTGTTCAACCAGCTCAAAACCTGTTCATCAGAGATAACACAAAGAGACGAACAAACAAAAAATAAAAGGATCATTAAACAAAGGAAAACAAGCAATCTACATGTTAAAAAAAGAGTAGAGAGTTTAGTTATTCATGCAGAATATATAAGGTATGTACATAAATATATATGAGACAATTAATACTTTTGCATACAAAATCATATACTGATAAACTGTAGATACATTTATAATGTAATAAAATCTATTTTACATATTTTTGTACTACCATATACACATACATATGTACATATATGTACCTGTTTTACATTATCACAGATTATCACAGACACATCTGTGTATCTATTCTAAGGCGCTTTGAGCCACATTCTGTTTGAAAGGCGCTTTATAAATAAAGTTTGATTGATTGATTGATTGATTGATTCTTGCAAATACTCTTAAAAATAGAAAAAAGATTAAGCTAATAACAGTATCTCTGAGTTGAATCTTTTCTTAAAAAACTGAAATTCTGTCGGATACTTAAATCATTGGATGAATTTGTAACTTTGTCCTCTTCAAGCTGAAGTACAGTGAACACCACAGGAATACATCAATGAATATGTTATTATCTCAGACCAAAAAATACATCTGTAGGAAAAGTTATTCTGTTGCTTTTGATGGTGCCAGACTTGCCAGATGAATCTAAGCAGGGCGCTGAAGTCTGGTGAAAAATGCAATCAACCACCACAGGAGAGTGAAGAAATGAGCAAGCTCCCTTTGACTTTCATGATACAGCTAATGTTGTTTAAAGAGGTTAAACTGGAAACCACTCAGTCTAATTGACTTCAATTACCACATTTTTTGTTAGACATTTTCAAGCCAAAACCCTCCATGTTTTTAAGAAACATGTTAACAGCTGTTTAACAGTATTTAAGGACTGATATGTCCATGTTTTACATTGGAATTTTCATACATTATCACCATGAAAATGTTCCAATATTGTATTAACTATGTGCAAAATGTGTATTTTATTAAAAAGGAAAAAACTGGTTTGTTTCAATGAATAAAGTCACAGGTGGACATTGTTTTGTATAAAAGGGCAAAAAGTAAAACTGAACTTTCATCCGCATGAGGGTCTGGGTTTCAGCCTGTATTTTCTTTGACCTAAAACTACATGTTTATTCAACCAACATTTGTCGTGTTTCCGTTGTGTTGTGAATAAATAATTTGTTTAGAAGATTTATACTATTCATTTATATCATTTGTTTTAATTTAGTAAATCACTTTACTCAACCTGTAGGCAGTGTTTTAGGTGACTGCATTAAAAATCAAGAAAATCAAGGTGAACTGTATGCTTTGGCTAAAAGCTGGAATCCATTGCCCTGAAGTGACCATAATGTGCTGCAACTTGTTTTAACCTACAAAGAACCTGGAAATGGACCAGCCTATTTCTGTCTATGCTGTGACCTACGTATCTACAAGAAGATGTCACTGTAGCATTTCTTGTAAGAATGTTGCAACACATCCTTCTAGCTTTTCTCCTCCTTGGACAAAAAACAATACCATCTGGTGCACAGCCATTACATTTTCTTGTAAAATGCCTCTTAAAAGAATCATAAAGCTACCATGATTAAGGCATTATTAAGGCACTGCAGGTTAATAAATCCAGTACTCTTCACTCAAGAAAAATGAAAAAATACCTGCTATTCCTTTTATTTCATTATGTAAACTACTACAGTGGTTAATCTGCGAGAAACGAAAGTGGTCAGTGCTGATAGGAAATATCAGGCCACGCAGAGTCATGTCAATTTGTAACCAGTGTGTGCCCTACATTAAATCAATGGCTGCTACTCACATAGAGAATAGGAATGATGGAGGGGTCATCTCTGCGGATGATGTTTGGAACATATTCAGCCTTTGGTACCTTGGAGGATATCAGCTGTGGAATAGAGGCAGTTGTGTAGAGAAAATGTGGCTCCATATAAATGGAAAACTTAATGAATTTGAAGGCAATCAGAAATTCAATAGCCGAGATCCTCACCATGACTTTCGGAGGGATGAAGTCCTCCCCTTTGCAAGCCACCCTCTCCATGTCCCTCTCCTCCTCCCAGTCAGCATCCTCGTCCAGCCCTTCATCTAGGGTCCCTGAGGAAGCCTGAAGCTCGCCACCTGGCTCACACACAGGAACAAAGGGCCAGATGAAAGGATAACACACAAACCCGATCAGAGATGAGGGTGCACCTTTTAAAAGCTTTGCACCTGTTATTTTATTTTCGCTGCACAAAGGGGAAGAACGGAGGAGTTGAAATCAAACGGCAGACAACACAAAGGGACACAATAACAGTCTCCTTATGCACCCGGCCACACACAAAAACACGTGACACAAAGCAACAGGCAGATGGACAACAGGCTGCAAGGTGAAAACGGCTGTGTGGATGGATGGTAACAGCCCAGTACCAGCACACGGACCAGCACATACACTGAACAGAGAAACCATAGATATACAGTGACAGAAATGTACATCTGGACAGTAAACTGCGCAGTTATCATGTGTTTGAGTGCACGTGTTTATCTCAATTCTACTGTCTACAACATGTCTATGAGGAAGTGTTTGAATCAGCGTCTGCATCTGAATGGTATAAATGTACGGTACAGCTTTGTGTTTTTGTTCATGTGAGTAACTGAGAGAACATGGACTCACTGTCTCTGGAGTCATGGAGTGACTCAGGCTTGACAGGGGTTGGGTCACTCCACGAGCGGCTGAAGCTCTTGGTTCGGCGGTCGGCAAAGGCTGATACAGTTAGGGGGAAGAAAGTCACTCTCACACACACACTTTCTGAACAACAAAATAAAGATTAAGGCCTCTGTCTTCTTGTACCAGCATGCGTGAAGCACAGGAACACTGATAATAACCGACGCTCTGCTGTGTGGTCACAAGGGCTGCAGCTTTTCACATTATGCCATGATGAAGGTGTTAATCCTTTTACAATATTTCATACAGGGCAGGGAGTCCGGTTCCAGTCTTCGAGGGCCAATGTCCTGCATGTTTTATGCTTCAACACGCCTGACTCAGTTAAATAAGTCATTTACAGGCTTGGATGAGAGGGTGCATTTCATTTGAATTAGGCATGGTAAATATCTAAAACCTGTAGGACGGTGGCCGTTGGCATGTCACATATTACTTTTGAAAGATTATGTCCTCAAATAGAAATGAAAGCTCAGATGGGTTATTTTAGAGTTCAGAACATGACAGGCAACACAGCATGACAACTGAAATTCTGACAATTGCAAATGTGGCAGGACGAAGGAGGGCCAAGGCAGGGATTAAACCCACAACCTGCCGGGTGAAAGTCATGCCTGTGGCCCCTGTGAATATCCCTGTGGCCAAGTAGACAGGGCACATGATCAATCAGAGGCATTGTGACAGGACCTTCATGTCACACAAAAATGGAAACAGCAAATATTTGGCCAATTTCACCTGAACATTGACTTAAGATTGACCTTCCAAATAAAGATGTTCTTTTCATTTAAACCCATCCGTGGATTACATCCCTCAATGTTCATACAAGCCAGCATAAAATCTGGTGAACCTTACGAAATTTGTACCAATTTATTACAAGTATGATTATTCTCAGTTTCCTAATTAAAGTGTTTACAGACAACTTGTATGTACACAATTATCACTTCTGAATGAGCTTCTTTCTTCTTAGCGTTCAACAATTTACAATTTACAGTCCTACTTTCACTCTTGACTTGTAAAAGGGGGTAGCCTATATCTAATGAGATGAATTACTTGACAAATTAAATATAAAATGCATCAAACCTTTCAAAAATACATCAAACAAAGAATACAAAGACACTTTTGTTTTAAAAATAATAACAACACATTAACACTGCGATTGATTCTATGTAGGATAAAAATGGTTTTACATTACAGCACACAATCAGAAGACTCAGCAATACGCACATGATGATACAAATACTATTATAAATATAAACCAGTTAGACTGATTGAAAAAAGATGTCTGTGAAGAAGGATTTGAAATTAAAATTCAGTTAATAGCATAAGCCTTCATTTAAACATACTGTTGCTCCATGCATAAAGCATGAATTAAGTCTGATGATGAGTAATTTGTTTGGTGATGTTATGGTTCACAATTTAGCATGGAATTGCATGAAAACATGTAGACACCAACAGACAAGCATGCAAATACATAACACAAAGTACTCACTCTGGACCTTCATCCTGCGGCTTCCCACCATCCGAAGATGTTTGCGGAAATTTCTATCATTTAAAGAAAAGAAGGAGATGCATTGGGAACATGAAACAGTCTGAAAATGAGAAAACTTCCAACTTTCTAGCTTGTCATACTATTGTTAGCTAGCCACATGCTATATAATTTGTAGTGTTACCTAGTGTTAGCTTAAAAAGTGAAGAAATCATGGAATAAATTAATGATGGATGTCTATAAAACATTGCATTCAAATACACGGTGGTCCATTTTTCCAGTGTCAAGAGCTTAACAGAGTTGCCAACTATTTCTAGCAAGCTGAAGTCTGCTAAAAACATCTAGATTCAACAATAAGCACATCCTTGCATCATTGTTTGGTATTTGCATTCTGTCAACCCGTGTTTTTCCATCCGGTTCACATGCTACATTGTTTCCACGTCAAATGCTTACAAGACAATTGATCACAACAGAAAAAGAGACAAATGCTCACAAACTCTTTTATAATCTGTACTTACAAAGAAAAAAATATAGCGATATACATATACTGTATAGGCTACATCATTTTCTTTATAAATAACAAATGTTTTCTAAACACAATGTATATAAAATTGATTTCCCTTTTAGTACTATCACACATACTTCACACACAGGTGAGACAAAGTTAAAAAGGCTTGTTATAGATGCTGTTTGTTTACTACTTTAGTTGGTCTTATCTCTTACACTACATTTCACACTTTATTCATCTTTATTCACAGCTATTGTTTTGAGTTTTACCATGAATCTCAAAGCTTTAGTCCATTTACACATGAGTTGTTTGGAATAAAGACACCCACTGAGTCATTTAGAGTAGTTCTGGATACTCCGTGTGGTGAGTTCTTTTGAGCTGTTATGGTCTATGAGTTTGGTTTTGTGTCTATATATAAGGATGAAAGGACAGACCCTGTGGTAATATACAGTCATTAAGCAGAATTTAATAGTCTCATTATCATGATTGACTCTAAGATCACTATTTCATTAACCAGGGAGATGTTGAGTTTAACTTACTGAACAGGGAGCATGTACAACAGCACTGATAGCAGAGAAAAATATGCTTTGTACACGATTGTAGTTCTGAGCTAATTTTCATCTGTAGTTTTCTATTAGTGTTGTGAACAAATGTTTTGTGAGCAACTATCTGCTCACTGCTACACAGTAGTCAAAACATACAAAAAAACAAAAAAACAAAAACAAAACACAATTGCTCTCATTTGCAGATTTTTATGTTTCTGTTTTCGAACAACAAAATAAGTCTGAAATTCTGACTGAACAACAACCCTATAAGAGTACGTCTATTTTTTAAGATGTTAAGTGGTCACTTTCAAAGCATTTTCAGACAGCAGTTGCTCTGGTAAAATATGTGGCCACATCATCTGATGCCGCCACCTCTCTCTGCCAGTAAGGCTCTGAAGGTTACAATTGGGCTTGCAATTACTAAGAAGCATTGCCAAGAAGTTATAAAATCAGCTAAATATGTATCTGATTGTATCCCCAAAAATCCAGTGTATGCTTTAAAAGACTGAAGTGAGTTAGATTACAGAGGAAACATTTATAAACCCCAGAGGAAAAAAAAAAAAAGGTAGAGAATGATCTATGTCTGTCAAATTTAAAATACTAAAGACTCATATAATGACTCATTATCAGTATCAGAGATCTTTGAAAAAAATATGGTCTTTTTGCTGGCTACATTCACATATTCAGAATCCTCTAGTCCATGAATTTTATTCATTCTTATGGCCCTGATCACAAACTTCCAAAGTTATCTTTTACATCTGACATGAATCAGTTTGTACCAACAGGGAAAAGAAAGGGAGAAGATAAGAAAAGAGAGACAGAATAAAAGAATAAAAAAGATAAAGTCCCAAAGTAAAACCTAAGTGTAGACAAGTGGGACAAAACAGTTCTTCATAATTCATGAAAGCTGGTTTGATTGTGATGGTTACTGAAAATGTCCCATTTTTGCTCAAAATGGTAAAATGACTTGTGCATGAATTATTTCTCATTATCACTTATCTGTGGAAAAGTTATGCATTGGCTAATAATCATAAATAAGACAAAATTAACACATTTTATCATCAGCTTCGGTGCGTGGTTTACTTAGTTTGAGTCTTAGCAGAAAAGTGCATTTAGTGTTTTCTCGTTTTGTACTGCAGTGTTTAATCCTCCTTAACAATCATTATGTTTTGTCCCGTTTCCATGTTTACAGCAGGTGTTACTCATTTCTTCAGCAAGTTTTATGGATAATAATTTGGTTCTTTGCTCTTCACTCAGCAGTGCTCCAACAGATGATCTCTTTGAAATGAAGTTGTTGTTTCCAAACTGTCTGTAAAAACACAACTGTTTTGTCTCTGTAATAAAAGAGTTAGCATAAAGAACATCCTCTCCTATAGCGGAGATCAGATGGTAAAAATGATCTGTACTGTCAGAACACTGATACAGCCACAAATTCCAGCCCAAATAGAGGATAGGTTTTATGGGCACTCCTGACAACATAAAAGGTAAGAGAGGAAGACATTTTTTTTGTTGTGCATTCGTCATATTAAAAGAACCGTGTTCTGAATTGGGGTGGTGTGTAGCTCAGTTGGTTGAGCACCTATGCCATATACAGAGGCCACAGTATCTCAATGTAACCGCCCTGGGTTTCAGTCCCTGCTGGATTCTCTGCTGCGTGCCCCCCCTCCTTTTGCAAAAAGCAAGCATCATACATATGCATTTTATTTTACTCTTATCACAACCATATCCAAATGAAAACTATTTCGTAGCATGGAATGAGTTATTTATAAACACATTGGCGGCAGCACACACAGCTGATAGCTGCCATGACGCATCACCATCTTTGAATGCGTAGCAGAAAGGGGATAAACTCAGCCCTACGCATTTTAGCAATGAAATCTTGTGTATTGTCGGAGGAGGAGAAACAAGTAAAGACGACTGCAGACCCTTAAATTTTCCATATATCCATACTTTTTGCCCTGTGAGAGGCAGGAAAATTACCAAGAAAAGAAAAAAGGATTAATAATCATGAGAAAACAAGAGTTACAGCTTACCAGATGGAGATAACTCATGAGGTAGAGGGACATGAAAACTGAAGCAGAGGTTGCAGCTTTCTGCTGGACATGAAAGTTTATTCAATCTAAAAGTGGAGTTTGCTTTTGCTCCATGTTAGAAACAGGGCAGGATGGTCCAGCAGCTTAGCCTGCTCCCACCCAATACATTTAGCAAGCTCCAGTTAGTCTGGTCAAGAGGCCTATTCAACCAATTTCCAATCTCCCAAATAAGTGGGAGCCAATCAATTTTGAGCTTGTTCAAAGAGGCGGGCTCATTCACCGATGCAACAGGCAGCGCTTCAACTCTGTCAACACTGCAAACGTGGAGCCGCGGCAAGCGTTTGACACAGCGGGAGATTCTGTTTTCCGCACATTAAACGGAAAGTTCTCTGTGAAATGTGAGCAACGAGTAGCCCTGGAGACATTTATTGGAGGGAAAGACCTTTTCACTCAGCTTCGGTAAGAGTCTGATCTAACAGTTTGCCCCGATGGCCACACATACGTCAGAGGAAATAGTGCTGTGATTGGTTTAAGCTGTGATTGATTTAAGCTTCAACCAATCATGAACAGCGGCAATTGAAGGAGGCGGGTCAACCGTCCCTTCTGGGAAACGGTTGAACTCAAGCTCTTGGCCAGACCAATGCTCGCATCGAAGCCGCGTTAGCCAGGCTACCAGCAGCTGCTTTATCCTCCCGTTCAAATCAAAGAGTTTACTGTCACTGCTATATAAAGCTCAAAAGACGGCTAATCTCTTAGCCTAAGGTGGAGAAGCTCTGTTGCTAAGGTTACAGCACAAGATCTTCCTCTTGCAGCGCCGACAGGTCCAACCCTCTTTCGACTGCCTCTCCCTCTTCATCGTCCTCTTCTCTCCCTCTCATGTCATTGGATCATCTCTGAGTCTTTAGGTCCCGAAAAATATTTCACACGATGACGTTAGCTATTAGCAGTAGTATGGTACCAGATACATGAAGGGCATGCTTGTAACTTATTGCCATCAGTAAGAGTTATATTGTTCTGTACCTCATCACTTGATGGGACACTCCAACGTCTGCAAGATGTTCACATTTCACATTTATGACTCTCTGTGGCGTCCGTAGTGGTAATAGAGTGCGTAAATGGCGATGAGACAGAGAGCACCGCTCAGTTTCAATTAATGCACCACTAGAAGGGAGTAATCATTACACACTGGGGTTTTAAACAGTACTGCATTCAGTTAAACGATACATTATGTTAGGTTGTTGTCATGATTTGTCTGCGGCTCGTTGATTTAAGATTATTGCGCTCAGTTCGATTGTTTAACATGTTGAGTTAGAAGAGGTGAAGTCCTGGGTTTGGCCTTGTGTTATCCCTCGTGCAGTTTGATGGGCAACCAGGATAGCTGCTTACATCAAGTCAACATGATTTGAATAAATTAAAGAACCAAAATCTGAAGGATCATTTTGTTGCAAATTAATTTTAAAAATGATTGGTGGTGGTCTGTCACAGCAAAGCATCTCCTACTGTGATAAGGTTTGTGATAACTGAAGTAGAGGGGCCACAGCCCCAAAACTCATTATTTTTAATGAGCCCCACCTCTATAGCCTCTTATTGCTATCTTAATTCACTCTGCCAATGAGGTGTTGTGCCATTTTGCAACACTGAAAGACTTAATCTTTATTAGAAAAGGTTAAAATGTTTTTTTTTCTTTTTAAACCAAATGTGGTGCTTAAATTTAGATCCACCCTGTGCTTTCAGGCAAAGAAAGCCGAACAAAAAAAAACCTTAGATAAATAAATGAAGGAAATAAAAAAGACTTGTTGACATGTCAATGTTGACTGCAGGAGTTGTGAAAGCAGAGCCTAAAATAGAGGGATGACTCAGAGAGGAGGGGGATCCGTCAGTCAGCTAGTATTTTCATAATGACTGACAACCCCTTAAACCGCTACCACCCACGCACACAATTAGCGAGCCAAATTCCTGCAGTATGTCTGTGTCTACAACTATAACACCGTTCATCTTCCAGTTAAACTTTTCCCATTTAAGAGGAAAAAGTAAAACTATGATTTTTTTTCAGACACTAACTTAAATATTAAAAAAATATTACATCTCCAAATGAGTTAAACACACAAAAATATGGCCAAATGTGGCGTTGCATGTCTCAGACTTGGTGGATGGGAGGCCTGTTGGCCAACATTGACTGATTTGTTCCCTTTGAGTGCCAGCTGCACAGCGCAGAGCGACAGCACTGTATCGATAGACCCTGCTTTTTCACTTCAGTGAAAAACACTGATTAAACCTGCCACCCACACTCTCCACGATTCACGACATACAAGTTGAACACGGGGTGCTGTTAAGAGATTTGTGGTCACCTGAGAACAAACAGCAGAACGAAAGGTTTGACTCCTGTGGAAAGCGCAGAATGCACATAATACATGAGCAATAAACCTTAGACGTTGATTTCAGAACAAGAAGTCATCAATGTGTCAGGTTATTTGGCAACCTCATCTATCTGTGTACACACAGGTGATTTATCTGCACATTAAAACTGTTGGGAACACCAAAGCATGTAAAAATTTGACGTTAAGTTGTGGCTAGGTGTGTTTGTTTTAAAGCGATAAAGGTGCGGTTGTAGCTCACTTAAACAAATAAATTATGGCATAAATCAAAGATGTTCCTGGCGAAGAAAAATTAATAATGAGAAAGGTGCATAAAAATAAAATTGTAATCCCCCAGTAAGTCTTATCTGAGACTATTCCTGTCTGTTTTCCTACATTCTGATATTTCACTGGTACTCAGGTTCATTTTGGGATTAATTTCAACCTTTTCTCCTGCAATGCCTCAATAGAAAATAACGTCTGTGCATTTTCATTTGAACTGGTGGTAAAATTTGTTGTCTAATTATGAAGATTTCTGGTTCCCAGCTGGGCCCTTTCTGCGTGGTTAGTTTGTTCTCCGTACAGCATGTCCACATAGAGTTTTTCCAGGTACTCCAGTACCTTTGCTGGAGAATTTAAATGACCTATAAACATGCATTTTGTTTTTTCTCCGTGATTGCACAATGAAAGACTCATGACTTGTCCAAGAGGCTCCAGCCGGCTCCTCAAAAGGATAGAATATGCACAGAAGCAGGTCAAAAAATAAAAATAAAATCTTTGAGATAGGAATCTTTCAGGGTACTTCTTTGCTGGGATATAGGGGAACTGAAACAGGGACGGCTCAGCACCACACAGGACAGGACAGGACAGCCAGGAAACAGTACCTCTCCATCATGGTGGCTGCCTCCTGCTCTCTTTTCCGCCTCTTTCTCTCAGCAATGCCTCGGAAAGCCCTGCCAGGATGTCAAAGCATTAAGTGGTTCTGTTTAGAAATAGTTTTTAATGATCCAGCTGCCCCAGATCTAACATCAAAGAATGCATTTGTCTGAACCCAGTCTGACCCAAAGGGTTATCAACCTACACGGAAAAGGTCTTAAATCAAATGGCTTGTACTTTATCTGCAATATATGTTTGTAACATATATTTTGCTTTTAAAGTTCTAAATTAGATCTAACTCTGACTAAACTGAGAGAAACTGACCCTTTGGGTCTGGTTGGGTTCGGGCATAGAGAGGGAAGGGGCAGCAAAAAAGGTGCTCAGGGTGAAAGGTTTTATGTCCATGAGGGTTAGTGAAGGTTTGGTCAACTTTGTGAAGTGGTTAGAGTTAGCAAAAGAAAAACGCTTTACCCACCAGAGGCAGAAAACAATGTGGAATTTTACAATCACACACACACACACACCAGGAACACATTGCAATAGACACTGAGTACGATATCAACAAACTGAACATCCTGCCTAGAGTTAAGCCTACCACTATCAGTCGATCCATTTCATGTTACCAACTCTCCACCGTCTTCAAGTGACTTTTATCCATTCATTAAAATATCCATTTTAAACTCACATGATTGGTGTGTGCCTACTTGATGTCCATTATTTCCGCATTTTGAAAAATGTGTAGGTTAAGCAACATGGGTGTGCTTCTATCAGAGAGGACAGTCATGGCTCTGACAACATGTCAGACATAATGAGAATCATCTGTGACAGCGTGTGCCAGGAATGAAGCCATGTCCTCTGGCCTGGTTTTGACTAAGTGACAGACAGACAGCTGATGAGCTCTGAGATGGCAAAACAATAGATTGAAGTCACCCAAGTCTTTACACTGCTTATTATCCAAAAGACCTCAAAGCTCTGCCTTTGCATCGTTAATACATTTCAGTTTTTCCCCACATGAACTCATCGTCGTCTGTTATCTCTCTATTATCTGCCATCACCAGAAACTGTTGAAAAAATACAATCCTCTTACTCTTGTAGGGTGTAACAAGTTCCAGTACATTTCCCGTTGATTTCAAGCAAATAATTACAATTAAATAAATAAATAACATGACAGTTAAGGCCTGTAAAACTTTTAGTTTAAAAGTAGCGCTTCCATGATGAATTCATGTTGCAGTCACAGCTATGAACACAATTTCAGCCAAATCTTGTGAATTCTGCTATTTTAACGCTACATGAACCAATATAGGTTTGCTGTGAAATTTACTTTTATCTCTCTGGTTTCGAGCGTGCACAATGTGTGCGAAAAAACCCCCCACAAACGGTGGATAGCAGTAAAATGCCACAGACATTCGTAGCCTGTTCAACATGAGGAAAAACAAGGAAACTGAAGCATAAATCATCTAAAATCACAGCTAAGGACTGTGCAACTCTTTCCCAGTATTCTGCATGAAAGTGGAGGAAAACTGTTTTACACCACTTTCATCACTGTGGCGGAAGAACACAAATTGTCAATATAATAATAATAGATGTCAAGAAATATTTTTATAGAGTGTCTGAAGAGCTTAGTTAGATTCCAGCAACAAGGTGTATGTTGGTTTAAGTCAAACATCAAATGCGAACAGACTTTTCTTATACATATTAAACAGTGCCGTCAGTCAATTAAAATTTCTAATAGCGATTAATTGCATGAGGGTTAAAGTTAACTCACGATTTGCATATTATTGGATTATTTTAAAAATATTCATTATTTTTATCAATTTCATTACACTAATCTTTTAACATGATATATGTCATGATCTAATGCTCATGTAGGCTGTTAGGAAGTTGATAAGATTGTAAAACAGATAATAAGTCCTGATTTTTTTTGTGTATTTTTTTTTTGTATTTTTTGTATTTTTGTATTTTGTATTTTTTTTTGTATTTTTCTCGCAGTATACATCGTGTGATGTATACTGCGAGATTTGTGATTTCCGAGCTACCTTGAATGCAACGTAGTGCTGCAGAGCATTCTGTCTGACAATGCAAGTTTCAGTTTCTTTGCTTTTCTTGCAATCACAACTCACCACACTCGGAGCCTAGTGTTTAGCTGGCAAGCACACCTGAACAAGTTGCATAAACGTGTGCAACGTGCTTGTTGTTTTGTTTCTGGTCTGACTAGAGCCCGTGTGGCGTTGTAGTTTTCTAACTTGACAAGTTGTTTGCAAAATCATGGAGAAAAACTATAAAGGGCTGGCCCAAATGGAATGAGCGTTAATCGATCACGGTAAAAAAAATTCACGCCGTTAAAATAGATTTCAGTTAACGCCATTGATAACGTGTTTAACACTAAGCACGTTATTAATGGCACACTTTATTTTTAAACTCACTAATATTAAGATAACATTTGGGCATTTTCAGAGTTTTATAGAGATTAAAACTGAGGCAGATTTCGTTGTCTAAATGAAATTATACTTGACATGTTGCAGCCTACTGTGTGAGTAACATGAATATGAGCAGCTTTACTGGGAATTCATCTATGAATATATGGTGATTATATGTGGGCACAAAACATTCTGCTTTGTCCGAACCTTTTACACTTGTTTTTGTATCTTTTCTAAAAAAAAATACCCATCCAATGTATACACATCACAAATTTGCTCATTAGCATATATCATCATCTAGGGGCTAGCAATATTTAGCAACATTGTAGCAGACAATACATTAGAAATAGTTGGCAACTCAATTAAAATACACTTTTACAGAGTATGGAAAGACTGAACATTCACTGGTGAGTGACACTTATTGTATCAGCTTGCTTAAGTTCCACAATAGCTAACTAAAACTTAACACTCCAGTCACATTGTTAAGGCAATAAACCACAGCCCCTGGCCTTTAGAAGCTGCCATTCTAAGACAAAATCTGGTTTTGCTGTTAAGTGATCAGTCAGCTCCAGTTAGTGTTACACCCAAATCTTTCTTTGAGAGTAGAATTTATTCAACAAGACTTAGCGTTTAACATTAATGCAGTACAAATGCTGCATACAGATAACATGATGTAAACATGATGCTTTACTTAAGATTCAGACAAGCTAAGGTTAATGCAAAGATTGCGATGACTAATGTCCTTTTTACGATGGTTCCATATGTGAAGTATTTGAAAGGATGGTCTACTTCCAGCAGGAAGCTGCCGCCATTAAAAATATTTAACTATTGACTATTTTCGTGCAGCTGGTTAAAGATAAGTGAACTATGTCTGTTTCTTACATCGCTAAAAACTGCACTGAACCTTTACTGCACTGCAACTGGCCATGACTAAATCTATAACTTCTAACAGTCAGTCCAGCAGACACTGAGGTTGTAGTGGTTAAGGACACAGCAGGCTGAGTAGCACAAAGCCACATGAGGAAAAGGTTTTCGAGACATATTACCTAACTGACAAAAAGGAGAAAAAGGCAGAGCAAAAAGGAAGAACAGTGGGGGTGTTTGAAAGAGTTACTCACGAAATTCTACAGCCGTGGTTTGGACAGTCACCATAGCATTCAGGAAGAAGAGATAGAAAAATGAAAGAAAAGGTTAGCAACACAAACAGCAAAACCTTCATAAGAAGCTATACTAAGACAATAAAGGGAAAGAATAATGCAAAAAAGCCTAACTTTGGAGCAGAAAACGACTCATGATGACCTCGCACATATGACCTATTAGAGTCACAGACTTAACAGTTGGATCACTCAGCATGTAATTAATTAAACTGCAACATGCTCGTAATGCTAGAAATAATAGACACTGGCCAGCCGTTTTAATGAAAGGCCACATTAAACACATATTTCAGCCTGACCTCGAAGAAGACATGAACAGATGGAAGCAGATGGAAAAAAAGGACAGAGAGACACTGACATGTGGATAAAGGGAAGAGAGCGTGGGAGAGGAAAAGGGAAAGATGGTGGAGGATGCGATTTGTCTGTTTGTAAGTTATAATTAGAAGATCAGGGTGATGGGTGATAATTAACCATTCTTCAAGACAGTGGAGCACTTTTATGCATGAATGCGTCCCAAACACATTTAATGCCAAGATTCTTGATGTTCAGTAAAGAAAAGCAGAAAACTACTAGTGAGAAGAAGCTCTGATCCATTAAACCCATATTTCAGCCTGACCTCGAAGAAGACATGAACAGATGGAAGCAGATGGAAAAAAAGGACAGAGAGACACTGACATGTGGATAAAGGGAAGAGAGCGTG
>JAVQJG010151167.1:0-11260 GCA_036024015.1 Craterocephalus amniculus
ATGCTCCAAACAGAGAAGATGCTCCAAACTGAGAAGATGCTCCAAACAGAGAAGATGCTCCAAACAGAGAAGATGCTCCAAACAGAGAAGATGCTCCAAACAGAGAAGATGCTCCAAACTGAGAAGATGCTCCAAACAGAGAAGATGCTCCAAACTGAGAAGATGCTCCAAACTGAGAAGATGCTCCAAACAGAGAAGATGCTCCAAACAGAGAAGATGCTCCAAACAGAGAAGATGCTCCAAACAGAGAAGATGCTCCAAACAGAGAAGATGCTTCTCAGAGATAATTCAATGTATGAAACTTGAACTTTTACTTTGGAAAATTAATAATAGTTGAAATTACACAATACCTTTGAAAGGACTTTTTGTTTTTCCTTCTTCCAGTTTTGCAGCTAACAGACAGAAAAACGTGTTCTGGTCTCCATGTTGAACTAAATCTGCAATAATCCACCATTCAGCAGTTTTGGTGTATAAACATGTTCCCCACTCCAGTTCTTGCTCACCCCTGTGTTTAAAGCCAATCAGCCTGCATCATAACAAAGATGTAAGGGCCCTTCTTTTCTCGTTGCAAAACAAGTCACATTTTGAGTTAATAAATTACTTTAAGTAAGATGAACTTGAGATGAAATATTTCCTGAAGCATCGCTTCTAATTTATGTGAAATTAATCCACGCAAGTTTCTTCCACAACCTCGTGAACATCCAGTAAAATCAAACTGATCAAATTGTGAAAAGTTCAACAAACTAAGCATATTCTAGTTAATTCAACTCAATTCACTGTAGTTGACAGACCTTTTTTCAAGGCAACAAGTTTGCATAGTTTTCATAAGTAGCCAGAACTAGATATAATTTACAATGTAAAAGGTAAAAGTATCAGTCCAAGCACAGAACAGAGACGGTGTATTAATTAGGCTGTGTGATAAATACTTCTCACATGGTTACAAAATTGTTTTCAATTTTTTCCAAGAGTTTAAAGTAATTAAGAGGAAATTGGAAATATGTATGTAATTTGTCCTGGATCAGATTTAGGTTTATGCAATAAAGACTGTAGACAACAAGCTTAAAAACCTAAACTGTCAATTTAGAAAGGTGGTGAAAACCGTTATGGAAGGGTTAATTTTCTGTTCTCCCATAATTCCCGTGTATGTGTTTTATAACAAATTAAATATTGGAGTAAATGCTGAACAATATTTTCTCCTTTAATTGAGCCTACAGGTGGATGGTGAGGTGGTGGAGAGTCTTAAAAAGAAAGCAGGCAATGTGCTGTGATCATGGCAGCAGCAAGGGAGGAAGTGGGCAGCTGAAACAGACCACCCAGATCGGATGGGTGTGTTTGATATGAGCCATGAAAGTTTGAGTCATTAGACGACGGAGTGAAGTAGACAACAGTCTGCGCCCATTAAATTCATCATGGCTTCTTCTTTGTACTTTTGGCTAGTTGGACACGAGCCGTACTTTGCAACACTGCCCCCGTAGTTACCAGCAGTAATGCTCCATTTGCTATTTCCTGTTATGTGTCTGCAAACACAGGTAAAGGATACAGAAGATGAACAGAATACCAGTGAAAAGATGAAGAGCATGAATGTAGCTGTAGCGTAGAGGAGGAAATGATCCCATCTCTGCAAAGGGCTTCCTGCTATTAAACAATCTTTCAAGACTAAGAGACGTTCTTCTAAATGAATGGAACATCCCTTTCTTTCTTTCTAAAAGCATGCTGCATAAATGAAACCATGAAGTCATTTTCCTGTAAATTTGGTTTCATAATTTTCTGATGGATACCAGCCAAAACAAAATTTCCCCTGAGATGCTCTGTATTAATGTAAATACGACAGAATTATGATCAAATACGGTTGATTGTAAAGGTAAAATGTAGGTCTGTCAATATTTTGGAAAAAGATTTCTGTACTGAGTCAGGTGTTCTAAAGAGAGACAACTGATCTCAGTCTATGACTAGAAGAAAGCAGCCCCTCGTCCTCCTCGGGTTCTGGTGTGAAGAATGTTAACACGTAAGTAATGAAGGACTGATGCATACATTCATTCATTCATTCATGCTCCTCTTCCCACGATCCTCGTGCCGCAATCATGCTGCTCTAAGACTAAATAAATCAATCTGATAATCACTAACCAAATCATTTACACACAAACTCATCCAGAATATCTTATCTGATAGTTTTGCTTCTTGTCTATGAGCACGATAAGAGGTAGAAATGTCTGACCAGGACCAGACCAGAGCTTCATTTTCTGACCCAGTTACACTCTCTGCTGGGACAATGCTCTGGTCACTACTCTGTTTGGGACCCGGCTTCATAATGTGATGGAAGTGCGCCAGCATCCTGAGAGAGCTGACACGGAGAAACGCACGGCAGTGAGCGAATGTTTTCATTTTCCTGTTTCTGACTCACTGACATGCAGATGATGGATTTAAACAAGAAATTATTTTATATACGCTTCTACCTTTGCATAAGCACCAACCTTTTGCTTTCTCTCTTTTTGTGTGATTGTCAGATTTGTCCACAGAGTAGAAATGCTGATGCTCAGGCTAAAACTGCTCTCGAGTCTGGGCGCAGGCCAGGCAGAACAAAACTTGTGGTTTTCTATTCGCATGAAGTGGAGCTTTTCCACATTCTGGTGGGTAAAAATAATGAGACGCTGACCGGGACAGAGTGTGCGGTGAAGATGCTGGGGTGAGGAAGGGAGGGAGGTGAGGGAAACAGGAAAGAGGACAAGAAATTTAGAAAGGGAGGGGCAGAAAGAAAAGGACACAGGGTGATAGACAGGCCACACACTCGCTGTGATGTAAGGAGGGAAAAAGTTGAATGGAAGTGTTGCTGCTTCAGAGTGTGCTGGTCTTATCTTCAACTGTCTACAACAACCTTGAATCACCTACAAGATCCAGGAGTCCTTCTCTGTACGAGTTACTGAGCTCTCGAAGTGGCTTGGGAGGGAACCATTTTTTCTGTTTCAGCTGCCACTTGTGGGCAAGGTTATGGGACACGCTGAGGGTGAGATTATTTCATGGCATTCTGAACAAGCCGAGTGACATTGAATCTGATAGTTTAAAATCTGATCTGGGACACTTTCGTATGTGGGTTTGTGGAGGTCTGATTTATTTATTTGTCTATTTATTTATTTATTTATTTTTGGAATGTGACTGCAGTCTGAAACGAAGTGACCAACCTCGCACACTCATACCATGGTGACATCACCCTGCATTGACATGGCACTATAAAGGAGTCTAGAGGTGATGGTATCATAGGTCCATTCGTGACACGACTTGTTATTGGTCTTCTGAACATGAGAGTCACATCAGGGCCAGAATTTACTCAGAATAGAAATGGTTGTGTGAACAGCCACGTAAAGAAATCAGATCTGACAAAATAATCAGATCGAAATTGAGCACTAACACTTGCTATGCTCGTGAACGTTGCCATGGAGACCAACAGGACCCAGTGAAATGTGAATATGGATGTGAAGTCGAATGGCATTGGCGGAAGCACTTCCCAGTCACCGCAGTGCTTGCTGCTGGTTGGAGATCCTGCTCCCAGCAGCACTGGGCAGAGGTACTGGTCCGCACATCCCGACCCTCGCCTGGTCTTGATCCCAGTGAAATAAGCTTCCATCCAGAGGAAGTTGAGACTCGGACTGGCAGATCAGGATGCTCGGTCACCTTCTGTTAGAGGTCAGACATATCCTGATAGAGAGACACCCAGGACTCACTGGAGGGATAATTTATCCCTTTAGCTCTGCGGAGGGCTTCTCTGTGGAGTTTGCATGGACTCTCTGGGTTCCTCGGCTTCCTCCCACAGTCCAAAGACATGCATGACTGTGATGGACTGGCGATCTCTCCAGGGTTTAGTCTAGTTTATTCACACACATACAGAAATACACCATTTTAAATGTAGATTTTTTTCAGTGGTAGGAGTGTGAAAGGGAATGTGAAATTTTGTAAACTCTGCGTTACTTTGCTTAATTCTTGTACTGTATCTCAAATACGTTGAATACTTTCCCTCAAACAGCATTTTGGTCTATTTAAAGCTGAACTAGGCAACGTTTTTACCTCAATAAATGCTTTTCTGAATCTGTTCCCTCACCTCCTCTCTGGGTCTCTGGGCTGAAAGCAGCACTTGCAACTCTGCCTGAACCCGGCCCGACGCTGATCTCGTAACAACAAAACCTGCTTTACGGCACTCAGACCCCTTACAGCTGAGCCGCTAACAGTGCTGGTTTAGAACAAGTCAGAGCCAGACTAAGCATCGGTTCTTTGGCTTTCCACCATCTAAACATCAGCTCCTCTAACCTGGCTCTACAAAGCCAGACACCGACTCTGCCTGACCAGAGAGAGGAATCTGTTCACGTAGTTTGCATCAGTGGCTGGAGCTGGGTCATCAGGCCAAAACAGAAGCAATTCAAACCAATGGATTAAAACTGGGCCGAGGAAGAAACCTGTTGTTTTGGACTTGAAGAGTAAAGAAGGTTACACTCGTCCCTGTTTCCAGCCGTGCTGTCTGTTCCTCAGTCACTAAGCAGCAGGAAACTCTCCCTCACTGACGGTAAAGCGCCACACCGAGCTAACGGGTCAAAATTCATTTTTTAACTTATTATATCGTCATGTCAAGATTATATTTCTGGTCTGTAATAAGGTGACAAAGTGATGGAACATAGCACCAACTTTTTTTCCTGTATAAAACTTTTAAATTAGACAGTGCAAATAAAACGTAATGTATACATTGTAACACAGGTTGTATCCCACATGGTGCTGCTCGGCATCGAGCCATGGCAATGTGTCAGCATTTCATTGAAGGCAAGACTCTTAGCATTGTATTTAAACTAACGAAACATTAGCAGGTACCATTAATTTAGCCTTAGAAAAGGTACTCTTGTCCAGTTAGCACGGTGAGCAGATGTAATGTGATGCTAGCTACTAGGGAACATGCTAAAGAGTGTTTAGGCACCGGGAAAACCTACACAACACAAGGTGATTGCACAAATAAATTTTTTATTTTTTGAGGGAAATGTGAAAAACCAACAAGATTTTTAGATTCTCAGCTGTGAATTTCAGCTCTTTTTTTCAAACTTTCTGATTGTTTGGTTTTGGAACGCTCAGTCATGTAGAAAAAAATGCTGAACTACAAAATATACTAGCATTTGATAATAGATGCTCTCTACATGTCTATTGGGGTTCCTGTTTTTTAACTGTTAGGTCTCATAAAATGTAAATATTTCTGTAAATTATTGTATTTACTTTATGTAGAATGACTTTTTTCTATGTTTTACAACTAAAATAGGATGTGAGGGTTTTTCTGAGTTTGCTATGCCGGGATTTCCACCAAACGCTTATAAAAGTCTGAAGTATCCCTTTTAAAAGTCTTTAGTAAAACACAGATTATGAATTAATGTAAAGATGACCTACTACACAGGAGGGTCAAAAAATGAAGTGCACCTGCACAGTCCAGGCCAGAGTGGACCAGTTGGACCAGTATTCCCATGTTGGCCCAAACCTCACCCTGCTGTCATGCTCAGGCCCCTCTGGTGTGTAAACGTATCCCTCCCCATAGCCACAAGCTAACAGCTCCGCTTCCCTGCAGAGGGAGGCTGGACTCTGCATAGTTTCCACTCACTTGTTCACTTGCACTTAAAAAAATAATTAAAGGGCATGTTTTTAAGGGGCTCCAAAGTGGTCCTGATGTCTTCTTGCTGAAGCCTGCTGTCTGATCTCAGCTGGGCTCTAATCAGAGGGACCACCGAGTCGGGTCACTAACTGTTAAAGGAACAAACAGTGCTGACCCTGTTGCGATAGAGGCCACTAGTTTAGATCGGAGACCTTCGAGGGAAAACTGACAAAATTCCAAGATGCTGTGAACAGAAAAACTGGAGGATTTCAAGAAGATGGTTGTTTTTACTGAGAAATTCTTTTCACAGGTTTTGAATTGTGATCACAGAGCCGAGTGTTTACAAACTACAGTTACGTGTCTGCTGTATAACATGCAGATGTCACAGCCGAGGGTGGGTTCGTCTGCAGAGCATCATGGCCTAGTTTAAGAACCAATTACTCTCCAGATCACTGACTCCCCCACAAATACCTGCACCCATTGGGAACACATTAAGAAGCAATGTGTTCATTCTTTCCGAACAGGGGTGATGCACTCGTCTGGTATGGGCGTTTGTGTTTTCTTGGCGGCCGATGGGAGACAAAGACGGCTCTGCTACTAGTTAGCATACATCTGTAGCTCTGGTGGACACGAGCTGGACCTCAGAGGCCACAGCACAGGCAGATAAATATTGAAAAATGAAATACAGCAGCCATTTACAGTAACACACACGCATGTGGAGGCATCCAGACGGTCGGAGCAGAGGCCAGCGAGGCTCTCAGCATCCGTTTGCGTGTCTGGTTTCCTTTTTCTTTCATAAACTCTGGCGGACGAGCCAAGGTGCATTGCTGCCATGTGTTCCCCCTCCGTGCCACACATCGACACGCAGAGATACGGGCGGCTGGGAGGCCACACAAACGCATGTTTAACCCAGCTAACCTGGCCCGGCTGGTGCTGCTGTGTCTGTTTACATGTGCTCCTACTGACAGCGGTGAACTCACTAATTCACTTTTATTCTCCCGTTCAACACATGGGAAAACCAGCTACTTTACCCACAAACATTTTCCTGTCTCCCCTCACCGACTTGTTTTGAGGAGGACAGTTTTCAATTTAATTTGTTTTCACTTCCCTCACATCTTCCAATTTGCCGTCTAGAGCAAAACCATCAAACGCTCGAGCCCTGATGCTCTCCCTCATCTTCTCACCTCCTCGCACGTCTTTATCCCAGTGCAGCTTTGATGTAGCATATAAGTGAAACTCCCTGGAGAGCCATAGACACGGACAGTTTGCAGATGGCCTCATGTCAGAGCTCCTCCATTAGCCATCCTGACACATTAGGCTCCTCCGCTGTGCACGAGCAAACACTGTGTGTGACCACACAACCAGGGCTTCAGTGGGAAATGCTGATCAGAACCAGATGCTTCGCTCGCACACAGACACACCAGCGCATTCTCTTTCCCTCTCTCACGTATGGAAACACACTCTCTCACACATCTTTAATAACCTACAGCACTTATTTCCATTTTCATTTCTCCCGAGTGCATTTTTAGCTAACTCCGGATTGGCTTTCCTATCCTTTCCAGGGTCGGATCCTGTATTGCTTTAAAAGCCGCAAATATTCCATCAGTCAGGAGTAGCGTGAGACTTTTCCCCTGCATGAGATGTGGAAGCAGCTTGATTTCGTCCACCTGTGATGAGCATTTCAGGCTCTGTACGTTGGCGCTGTAAACATTTTTCGGCCTGTGAGGTGTGCTGCCACGGAAAGTGTTTAAAACTGCCTGTTGGGAACTAGTTAGCCGTAGACACTAATTACATGGCAGATGGCACGTTAAAAGCCCCAAGAACTCTTGTTAAAACACACACACAAGCAGTGGAGCGCTCTGAAATAAAGTGAGGAGGCACATGAGGAGCCAGAGTCTGTCTCAGAAGCTTGGGACTTGTTGGCCATCCAGCTGATAAAGAGAGTGGTTTGGAAAAATAAAAGGTTGACCTCGTCGCTCCTGGAAGGTTTTAAAATAGTCCTGACCGGGTTGTGTTTCGGTGGCTGGAGCTCCGTTTTGGTTGGCAACAGGACTGTTTTTGTCTTTTATTTTGAGTAATCTTTTATTTGAAAGAATTCCTCATGAAAGAAAATGACTCTTTAACTTAAATAATTTGCGGCGTACACCTGCCACCCTCAGCAGGATGTCTGAGCCGTGCTCGTCCTCACCGTGATGGAATCATGAACAGCTACTCTGCAGTCATTCTGCAGAGGTCAGTGCAGGGAAGTGTTTTCTCAGCTGCGTGCGCTTGCAACCCTCCTGTCAACATGTCCTGGTATTCACAGCAGGTACGGAGATGTCCTCCCCCCACAGATGCAGGAGTGGAATGAACCACACAGCACATGGGCACATTTTTAAAAAAACAATAAAACAGAGATTTCAACTAGAAAACAGAAAACGCAATGAGGCGTATCTTGCCCTGCACATGACCAGGTCACATGGAGCATGTTGGTCCAATCGGGCCAGAGAAGATGGGGTCCCAGCACCTTAAACAGATGCCCCTCCTACTACCTGTGAGGTGGAGCCAGTTGGCTTATCTCCTAAGCGGCGGGGCAATGTTTTCAAAATCATGTGGAGCATGTTTGGCCCAATTTGAATAGGCATGGATCACGTGACCTGAGTCATGTGACACTTTGTCTATAAATGCCAGTGCTAATTGCAGCAAAGCATTGAGGAAGGTGTTTGGATTAATACTGAAACGTCTTTCAAGTCGGTTTCAACTGCAGTCTTTTTTAATAAAAATAGCTTGGAAACCTATTTTACCTGGAAAAATGAACCTTCATCGACATTTCACTCCATTTGGAGACTCAGACCAGTTGGTCCAGCTCTGTTGAGTCTGTGTGAACTGTAGCCTCAGTTTCCTGTCCTTGGCACCCGGTGTGGTGTTCTGCTGCTTCCAGCTGAGACGTGTCGTGTGTTCAGAGATGATATTCTGCAGGACTTGGTTGGAACCAGTGCTTACTGGACTTCCTGTTGCCTTTCCATCATCCTCAATTTCTGACGACTTCTGCTCATTGGACATTTTCTCTTCTTCAGACCATCTCTGTAAACCCTAGAGATGGTTGGAAAATACCGATAGATCAGCATTTTCTGCAACCATGCCATATTCAGCCTCACTTAAATGTCTTTTCTTCCTCATTCTGATGCGCAGGTTGAACTTCACATCATTGGATGATCAGCTAATAGAGTGGACAGCTTGTATGTATGAGCAGTGTCTCACCCATCTTTAGGTAACTAAAGCTGGGTCTCCATTTTTTTCTGTTTTGCCGAAGACTTGCTGCATCATGAGGAAAAATATTACAAAATCATGTCCAACCTTGCAAAAATCAAAATAAAATCACTAACCAGCCATAACATCAGATATGATATAATCTCACAGAGGAATATATATTTTATATTCCATATATATAGGAATATATTTCCCGAATAGAACTCGTTTTTCTAGTTGACCTCCTCTGCAGTCGTTGGCTTTCCTCTGCTCTTAACTCTAACTGCTCTTAAAAGTGCACCCATGCAATGTAAATGAGCTGTTAATGTTGTTAGTTAACCAATACCAGTAGATAACCATTATTCATCAACATTTAACCACGTTCACTATCCACAACTATCCCTCCCTGTTTTCCTTTTAGTGAGACACGTTTTTTATGTTTGTCTTTAAACAAATCATCTCAAGTGGATGTTTTTTATGGACTTAGTGCAATTTTCTGAGGATCTCAAGGATGGAGATGCCCCTTTAATTTGATTGGACTGCTGAAGTTTTACCTTGGGCTGAACTTTAGGACGCAGCTGTGCATAAAAAAAAGGTTTTTCCTGTCAAGCAGGGATTATTTCAGGGTGTGTACAAGCAGAAGGAATGACTACAGCAATCAGCAACCTCCCACTGTAGCTACATACAACATAAGAGGAAAAAGATCCAAACCCATTCTCAACTATCTCATCACAATTTTCAGTGCATAGTTCCTGATCTGCCAGTCGGCTCCGGATAATCGGCAGCAAATGCATGGATAGTCATGGATAACTTATCCAAAGGGAGATTCCAAACAATGAGCTTCGGCGTGGATGATGATGATGTTGCGGTTAGCTGGCTCATGATGGCTTGCTTCATATACATAAAACAGCAAAGAGAAGATAAATGGACTGTTCCTTGGTTACCTCGATGCCGACTGGATCTCTGGTTCAGGCTACTTCATCATCTGGCTGTTGGATAACCTTTTCATTCACACCATCCTCACTACAAAAATGCATGTTAAAAATACGTTTTTATACCTTTCATGAAGTTTATACTTTTTACAGTTATTTTTAAAGTGCAAAAAAAGAAAGCAAACTAAACAGTTGCTTGATAGATTCACCACAGATGCAAAAGTCAAGTCAGCTTTCTTTATAAAGCGCTTTAAACACAGCAACAGCCGGTACCAAACGCTGAACAGTTTAAAACAGAAATAAGGCTTACAAGAAAAACAATGTGAACATTCAAAACATATTAAACAATAAAACAATAAGACAGGCCTTATAAAACAATAAGGCCTGTCTAATTTTGATCGGCAGCAGGTTCTACAGCTTTGGGCCTGCCACAGAAAATGCTCTGTCCCCCCACATCTTCCACTGAGACCTCGGTACATTCAGCAGCAGCATCTCAGCTGGCCGAACAGGAAGAGCTGGAGCATGAGGCTGGAGAAGTTCTGAAAGATAGGAGGGGGGTAGGGCATTTAAATATTTAAAAACGCATAAAAGAATCTTAAAATGTACTCTAGAGGTTAAAGGCAACCAGTGAAGAAAGGCCAGAATGCCCTGATGTGGTCGTTTAGTTAAAGCTTCCATAATGCAAATCAATAACACATTTTTACCATTTGAAAGAGCAACAGAACAAGCAGGAGGGCAGGATACCATCAGTCATCCCAATACTGATGCCATTATCAGTGCTTCTTCTGTCATTCTCTATTTGTCCTCATGATTTCTGAGGAAAAAGCTTTCAGAATCAATACATCTGCATGCTGACAGATTCTAAATCCGTTCTGCGTCCCTTCTCATGAATATCTTCATTTCCTTCCAGATTGTAGATGTGTCCAGCAGCCTTTTTTTGTTGCACCATCTTGTGGCAGCGCCATTACTGCTGTGCGGAGTCCTCGTATCTGCTCGTAGCCTGACCCTGCTGACATGGACAGCAGCATCTGGACTGAATATGATGGTCAACAACTCAGGGAATATTATCTGGAACTGTCATGTTTTCCATATTAGACATCAGCAGCCGTAGCGACCGTCTGTTGTCTCTGTGATGCAGGACTGAGCATCTCAGGCAATTTTTCATCCACTCAGCTGTGAGGCTGCACAACTCCTCATAGCCCCCCCGCCTACACGGACATGCATACACTTATGGTGCGTTCAGACCAAAAGCAGCGACAGCGTCTGGAGCATCAGGTTTACATGCAAAGTCTATGCAAATGCACGTTAAGGCGCGGCGAGCAGTTGAGCAGCGCGTTTTGAGCGTCGGGAGCAGCGCGTTTTGGGCGTTTGAACGTCGGCTGCTCGAGTTGGAAAATCTGAACTTTCGCTGCTTGACGCGGAGCGTCAACCAATCAGCGCAGCTTAGCTTTAGCTTTAGCAGATATGCTACGAAGTAACGTCGGGAAGCTGT
>JAVQJG010151170.1:0-13935 GCA_036024015.1 Craterocephalus amniculus
CATACACGGGGAGAACATGCAAACTCCACACAGGAAGGCCACAGTTTCAAGCCCCTCCTCAGCCGGAATCTGGCCGACCGACTTGGGACTCGAACCGGCGGCCTTCTCACTGTGAGGCCACAGTGCTAACCACTACAACACCATGCAGCCCATCAGAACTTTCATGATGCTTTATTCTTGCTCATACCTATGCTACTGTACCATTCATGAATTTTATACTGCATTCACCAGGTTTTTGTCAACTCATCAGACTTTTTGAATTTCTCACGCTATCTTTAATTCATCCATACTTTATAGATTTTGTTAATTTCTTTCCTTTCTTTTGATATCCAATGATCCACTGTCATCAGACATGCTGAGGATTTTGTGCTGCAATCACCGAAGTTGGTGGTAAAATCAGGCCTGCAAGCAGAATCTGCAACAAAAGATCAGCTGGTTAATGTTCAACTTCTGAGAGAATTGGGCCATTAAAGTGGTATTTAAGTTGTGCCACTTGGAATAGCATATGAATATTTTTACATTTTTATATTACAAATCAGTGCACCCTCTGAACAAATTCAATCAGCTCTTTCAAATGTTTGAGAAAACTAAACGTAATGTTCCTCAGGGAACTACGGGAAGGGATTTTGATAATTTTCTTCTTAGGGTACTGGATATCTATGTTATTCTTTAATAATACCTTTCAATGAAACTGACACATTTTCAGTTCAAGAAGTCCAATGCTTTTCAGAGAACCTTTGATCTTTGATCAGCACTATATTAAGATCCAACATTCATTAATAGATAACAGGACATTTTTGTCAAGTACTGCAACAAAAAGTTAAATTCAAAAAAGATTTTATGCAGAAAGGATCACTTATATTACAATTTTCCACAAGTGATGTAGGATTTTATCTGCTTCGAGACAGAAAAATGTTCTTCATCTTGAGGGTTCTGCTGCTGTACTGGTACTGCGTCTATACGCACTGGGTTCACCATGTTCAATTGATTCAGTGCATGCAAGCTGCCAATAGTGTGGCCGGTTTTGGCGAGGAAGCATCAAGCTAAGCTTATTTGCTTCTGTTAAACATTGAGTCAGTTGTCCTTCACTCTGTTCTGTGGCATTACAGTCTATCATTTACTAACACTCAGTACTTGGATTAAATGGCAGCAAGCTATAAAAAGTACCCAAAAACCTTTACACAAAGAGAGATGCTTTTGTAAAAGTTTGGCCAATTGTTATACAGAAGGTGAAGTTACAAGCAAAATATCTTAGACTGTTGGGTTAGGATCGCATCAGCAGACCTGTTTGACACTATTCTCGATAAACAGTTAACTAAATTATCTTGGGGAAAAAGGACACTCTAAGTTGAATTTCTGTTTCTTTCATATCTTCTATAAAATCACCAACTTAAAAAGCTACAATTTTTCAGAATCTTTCCAGCTTCTTTCATTCAAAACAGAGGCCAAATCTGATAAAAACAAGTATTAGTGTTTTGCATTTTAGGACCATTAATTTGTCAAAGTCAAATTAAATGAATGCAGAGACTAACAAAGGCCTTGGGTTAAAACTGGCTTAACTCCGATAGATCCACAGAGAATGATTAATGTTTTTTTTGTTTAGCATTATTAGAGCCTTCTATCATATATTTTTTTAAATATATATATTAAAATCATTAATGGAAATATATTTTTTCAAAAAGTTTTCTAGTTGAGGCCCTAAAACAAAGCTAAACTCCGTTTTGAACATGCAAATGCCTTATGGTGATTTGGTAATTAAAACTTTAATTAATTCAATATGATTGTGGGAGACTTAGACTGCATTGAGCTCATTATGTGGTAATTATGTACAATTTGAAGTCTATTTCACAGTTGAGTAGACTACTGAACTTTGTCTTTCCATTTGCAGTTACTGTGCATTTACAAAATATTCAGACTTTTTTTCATATTTCATTATTTTGCAACTTATGTAAAATCCTTTGAAATGATCGTGTCATTCATCGGATATGATCTCATGGTGATACAATGAATATAGATTTTTGGATTTATTTATTTTGCTAATTCTATGAAGTCACAAAAATCATCTTGGCTTCTTTAGCTGATCTCCAAAGTTCCTCAGTGGCGATTAGAGAAACATCCAGAAGGACACCTATCACTATAGCGTGCTCTCTCTGCCAATGGGGTTAACGTCTGTTATTTCCACATTCCGATCAGCCAGTGAGAGCGTTGTCCTCGGAAATCCGGAAGTTCTGGAAGTTAACCCGATTGCCAGAGAAAGAACGTCACGCCAAACGTTCCTATTTTATTTTTGCTGTGACCTAGTGAATACTTTAGGTATTGGTGCTGCTCCTTTTTTGTTATTATAGGAGGCCTGTATTTTTTTAGTTATTGTTCGTAGTGCTTAGTCGTGTACTTTTGAGGGCTGGCCACCCCAGTTTTGTTTTGTTTAGATCATTATTTTATTATTGCTTTCTTCGTTTTGGGCAGCTCCCAAACCGCAACTCCGGTGGTTTATACGTCAATTTGTGTGTGCCATCTACCCTCTTTGTCAGCAATAAATACTATATTTCCATTTTTACAGCCAGTCGCACCACATTGAAGGGAAATGGCGGAAGTTGGAAGCGTTCATTTGAAAATGACCGGGAACACATTTAGCCACCCAAAAAAGCCACATTCAACGGCAAATAAACCGGATAAAGCAAGTGACCAAATGAGGATAAACAAAACAAGGGCTGAGAGAAGGAAAGAAGTTACGATTCAACCTAGAGGTCGCTTTCCTTCTCCTGGACCGGTAAAGAACCACCATTATTTCAGTCTAGTGTTACTGCAATGAAAGCTTCTTTCAGATTTACTCTGGGAAACGATAAAGTTGTTGCTCTTGTCCTTCTTACTGCTTGCATTCAGATATAGTTCTGCTCTTTTACCTCGGAGCCGTAGCAGACAGTGAGGATAGGTAGAAGAAACTGTCAATCATGACACACGTTTGTTTTTGCCTCAATCCCAGACAATATTGCTTGTTCCCCTTTCAAAAAAGACATTTGTTTGGTTTTGTTTTTCGTCCCTTTCTCTGGGTTATTGCTGAGTGGCTGTTTGCATCCACATCATCCACGACAACGGACCAGGGATGGATGTTCATTATCCAGTTAAATATATGGAAGATCAAGCCTGATTAAAGTCTAAATAAGTTATACTTTATCTAATGGCAAGTTTCTGTGCCTGAGCAATAGATTAATTCTTCTCCCTGTCAGTCAGTGAAGTGTACACATAATAAGAGAAATGAGGAGCTAGATAAAAGTTTAAGTGATTAAATGCTTTAATAAGGCATCAACATTAATCATCTATTGGATGCTGTGCACATGTCTTGCTATGAGAGCAAGTGTTTTTAGTGTGTGTGGGTGTGTATTGTTCCAATGAGCATACATGTGTGACAAATTGATAAAAGACGATGCTGTCATTTTGAAATAAGTGAAGTGGCAAGCCTCAGTGATTCATTTTTCAGAAGCCTCAATTTGATCAAAACCTCCACATACCTGCGTGTTTTCTATCTCCATACTTCTGCTATGCAAACCTTTCAGGGGAACCAGATTTATGTGGTTGTGTAACTTGTATTCAGAACTGATTAGCTCTTGCCAAGACTGTGGTTGAAGTATTGCTAAACATGATTGTAGCTTTGTGGGGGGCGCATCATTAGTCATGTTTTAAGAGGGGTGGATAATGCTCAGCACTTTTAACTTTTATACTGTGAGAGTGTTAGTAGATTTAGCCATCTTCATCTACACTGACCTGGAAAGCAAATGATGAAAAGAATGTTTTCCCTGTCGTGTTTTTTTTCTAACATTTTTTCTGACAAAACTACAGTATGTTTAGTAATTATTGTGCCCATTCTTAGACTTTGATCACAAAGTTCCAACATAAATAAAAGCCTTTTTTCTGAACATTTAGATAAAGGTGTTATTGAATTCTGTTGTTCCCACCACAAAAACATACTGTTTTCATTTCAGATCAAATCTCAGATTTGAACGTTTTTCTTGAATTTGAACAAACACTGTGAATGTGTAACTATGTGATCATGCAGAAACAGTCTAGGGAATGAAACAGGAAGCTAGTAATACAACTAATTGTAAGGAATAAGTGCAATTATGACATAAAGACACAATAGATAAGTCTCATTAAGGAAAATAATTAATTCAAACTGGTTGTCAATCTGAAGTGAAAGATAATTTCAAAATAAATTTTGCCTTTTGAAATTTGACTGTACAGTATATTCACATGATCACTGTGGGTCATTGGGAGAAGTTCTGGAAAATTTAATGTAGTCTTTTTGAATTGTTGTTCCCACTGGGCTTCACAACAGGAGACTTTTTAATGGATAAAAATCCAAGAGAGGAAGTTTAGCGTAAAAGCTAACACAAAGATTATGGGCAATGGTTTTCCTTACAACACATGCAGAACCAAAGCGAGGGTTCCTTAAGAAGGGCTAATTGGATGTATATGTATCTACAATGGGGGAGGAAGCAAAAAGCAGTACACAAATCAGCAGAAGGATAGCCAATACACAAATGCATGGCAGCAATATTCTCCAAAATATTTGCCAACATGTAATCAGGCAATGTCTCATCCACTGACAATGTGAAAATTTCAAGGGTCAAGCATGGAATATCTTCAGAAAGTTTTGATGTGAAATGGTGGAGCTCTCTGCTCAATCTGAGAGCAGCTCTACACAGTTCTACATCTCTAGAACATTTAAGGGAATGTACGGTATAAAAGCAGCTTCAGACAGAGGAATACTGCAATTGATAAAGCATCAGAGCAGAAATATCCCCAATACTATCTAACTAGTCAGATATTTATTTTTTAGTATGGACGAGAAAACATTTTAAAATAAGAAATATATGACTTCACTGATTATGCCACCCTTTTAGAAAAGATAAAGCCTGAGAGTACCAGTCAGTCATGTTTAGAAAGATCCTCCCATTCAAACTTCTGTGTAGTACTTAATGGCTTATGCTGTATATGTATTGCTAAAGATGGATTTTGTAACAACGAGTGACTCTTTGTAACATGGAGAATGGATGTGCAAAGGCCCAGATGACTAACTTTATTGAGAGAACATTGAATGGACACAATCTTGAAGCTTAAAAATGCCCATTTATAGTTATCATGCAAGGTTTAGTTTCAATATTTTTTTAATTGTATGTGTAACAACAACACAATAGTTTAAGCAGCTTTAGCTTTGCTATGTCCTCTTTTTCGTCCCTCTTGCAGCTATCCTTTGTCTTCCTTCTTGGTCGTATGTTGGCCTGAGTGGACACGGGCACCCCCAGCCTGAGCAGAACTCCACCAGCAGCACAAACCCCACTTAAATAGTCAGATCTGAGACCCCCACAGTCAGCTGGAGTTAAAGCCTTTTGATTGTCATTTAATATCCCATCAGTATTCTCTTAAAGTTTTCTCTTCCCCAATGTTGGTAGATTTAAAGCTTATGCAGCCTCATTTCCCAGACATTCTGTTTCTGGATCTGAATATCTCCCTCCGCAACTCAGACAGCTTGCAACATTATCCCAAGCCTCCAACTCAGATTCACAGTTCATTCCCAAAGCCCCAACTTGAGATTCACTGATTCCAAATCTCCTCTCCAACCTAGTTCATTGCCCTATCCGAGCTGCCTTTTCATCAGTCTCTGGATGTAACTGCATGTCAGCTGCTGTTAATGATGTGGGACATCTTAACTGTATGTACTCAAATTATTATATAATTTCATATTTAAAGGGGAAGTTAGGTATATTGCAACCTGGACCTATTTTCCAGCATGAAATATGATCATTTACTCACCCAGACAGTTGTGGTGTAACTTGAACTCCTTCGGGAGATATTTAGATCCACTCAGGATCAGCGTACATCCTATGTAATGGGAGTGAATGGGGCAATCTCACGCAGCCTCTAAAAATGGCAATTTCTGCCACCACGTCATTCATTTCACCAATGTTTTGTTATGAATCGCTGGTCTGATCTCTCTTTGAGCTCCATGCGGCTGGGAGTTGATTTTTGTTATGATCGGTTGTTTTTTTACAGCCATTAACTTTAAGTGACGTCACTTCCACATCACCACAGTATCTCTAATGGTGGCAAATAATGATAGATCGACACAAAAAAGCAACTCCAAGCCGCTTCAAGCTCACAGAGGGATCGGACCAGCAAACCATAACAACACATTAGTGAAATGAAAGAGCTTTGTGTCAGAAATTGCCTTATTTAGAGGCTGTGCAAGCTTGCTCTGTTCACTCCCATTATACTGGATGTGCGCTGATCGCGAGTGGATCTAAATATCTTCCGAAAGAGTTCAAGTTACACCAAAACTGTCTGGGTGAGTAAATGATCGTATTTTATACTAGAAATTAGCTATAGGTTGCAAAATACCAAGCTTCCTCTTTAAGGCCAGTGATGATAAGCACCCCCACTTTAGCCTATTACTGTATCTGTAGAAATACATCAGTATTTTAATTTATCTTTACGCAGATACCCATATCCCAGGGTTCACAAAGCCACAACTTGTTTATTAAGTTGTTTCTTGAGCAGGAATGCATTCAGCTTTGACTGCCTACTCAAGTCTGTTCATCATACACTATAAATAAAGACAGCATTTACCAATGAAGTGCAGATGTATCAGTCAACCTCACCTGTGGTCCCTCCCTGCACCACAGGTCTACTTCTACTCCTTCCAGTGAATTTGTCTAAGTATGCCATTGGTTTAAGCAGTCTTGAGAGAAGTGAAAGTATAACCTATTGAAATGTAGTTTTGAAGATGAAAGTCAGAAATTTGCTGCATCTTTAAAGCTCATGGTAAATTATTAATCAGTGTTGTTTCAGTAGATTCTTATTATTTGTGTTTCCATTAAAAACTTCTCTTTGAAGTTGTTGGACATTTTCCAAAAAGCGCCAGGAAGACTGCAGCGGTGCTTGCAAAACACATTCAAACTCTGTGTGTGTTGGAATAGATGATGAACATGATGGAAAATGTTTCCCCAAGAGACAAAGTGCTTTTCATTCTTGCCGTTGAAGGGTTTATAAAGTCAAAAATGGTTGTATAATTCTGTATATATCTGTTTTTCTGACGGATCTGAATCCTTCACATGATTTATCTCCTGCGTGTCTGTGTGTTTTGCTGAGCTGTGGGGGTTCAAGCCACCAATCACAATGAGAGCGTGTTGAGATGAATTTCCTCACCTGGATAAGAAGCACTGTGAGTGTTGAGGAGACACAGTGACAAGAACAATGAGTGTGCAACATAAATTTCTAGCACATGCTGAACCGGGTTTGACAGTCACTGTGTTATTGGTAAAACAAGAAACAGAGAACAAAGAAACAAAGCAGGTGAGAAAAGGGATTGGGAAGAAAAAAGAAAGGTGAGAAGAGGTTGTCAACATTGGATATACAAGTACCTTGTGTGAAATGAAAATCATAAGGCAGCTCCAACACTTGCATTTGTGACTCTGTGAGAGACAAGCAGTCAATTGGTTTGTTACGTCTACTTTATCTCAGTATAGAAAATTTCTATTTCTTTTATTCAATACCCTATGCTACACCCCATCCTTTCATGTTGAAGTGTGTGGGTTTATTGTTGTTTATCAAATCTAATAATTAATGGAATCCCTGGCCAGGTGAAAGTCTGAGAACAAAGTGGGCAAAGAATAACCCAACGACTACTGTCAAACATTCAGAGAAGACAAAGAATGGAAGGAGTTACATGCAGAGGAGTTTAATTAGGATGCTTCAACAATGAATGTGATATAACCACATGTGTTAGACAAGAAAACTAACAAACACAGGCAAGGTAATACACCCAGTGAGCCAGCAGAGCAGAGGGAGAGATAAGGGAATGAAAAGAAACATAATTGTAGCATAATAACTCAAATCTCTCAGAGGCAAAGATAACAGAGCAGTAAATATACTTTTATTTTCTTTTTCCTTGCTTTGCTTTATTTTACCAGTGCTGCTTTTTAAAAATGTGCATTTTGATCAGCACCTTAATTGTGAACAATTGTGAAGACCGTGCTAAATTTAGTTTAATTTATATGTAAATGTACAAAAGTAAAGGATCCATTGTAGCATACATCTTATCAGCTCTATTCCTTTTGTTGTTGTTTAGAATATATTTCTAAGTTGGAAAAAGCAATTTTACCAACTACACTAGAAAAAAGAAATTATGAAAATACACAATTTTACAAGTACTCTGATAGCAGGAAACCTGGCAATAACACTAAAATCAAATTCAAATTTACTGAGATCAACCCAGCAATGATTCTGCAATTAATTTAAAGATGCAAAGGAGCAAAAGGAATTCCATAAGAGACCTTAAGTGTTTAGATGATAGTTAATAGTTTCATTTTTTGTCACAGTGAAATCCAAAGGTTTGGGCACTATGAGATTCATGGATTACCTGTCGTCTAAAAGGTTAAACACTATTCACTCTTCTGAGCAATATCAACCAATTTAGTAAGGCTTTAGTCAAATTATGAAAATATGAATACTTTTACACAAGACTCCATGAACTAGGCCCCAATATGGGAGTTGCCCTCTTCCTGTCTTATATTTGTAAGACGATTTCCAGTTTTGTACTCCTGAGAGCTTCCATTAATTCTTTTGAATATGCATGTGTGGACAAAAAGAGACATGAGCCTTAATTTTTTCCACATAATTGTTACTTCTAACATTTACAACTCAAACAATTTCCTTAAGCAATTCTTGTGGCATTTTAGAAGCACAGTTACTCATGATTCTCCTCTGCATCTACTGTCATTACAGAAGATTGAGGGCATGGCAATGTAGCATGTCTGCCAAATGTCAGCAATTTGTGTTTGCATTTTGGAAAGAGCCCTGAAAAAAAAAAAATCTGGATCCTTGTCAACTCACCTAATGATGATGAAAACCTAACTCAAAATGACAACCTGTCTTCAATCACTGTGGTGCATTCAGCCATCTGCAAAGAGCAGAGCAGTCTGCCTGCTCCACCATCTCTTCAAGTTACTCTTTTACTTACTTCCTTGCTTTAAAAAAAAAGTATACATTTTGATAGAAAGTAGGTAAATGCCTCTAGCATGTTTTTTCACAACACTCTTTTTCTGGTTTCTTTAATTCAGTGTATATGTGACACCTATGTGTTTTCTGTAATTGGGGGCAATTCATTGTCTTAAACAAGGAGCCCTCAGCATTTGGAGGGGCTGGGTATTGAACCACTGACCTTTTCCATACAATCTTTATCTTATTTTCCTGTTTCAGCAGCCCTTGTCATGCATCTGATGCTCCCCTCAGGATGTAGACAGAGGAGATGAGAATAAGATGAGAGGAGAAAGGAAGCAACATGCTTTCTATTCCCTGCTGGGGCTGACATTCACAATCCAGTCAGAAGTATCAAACTAGTTGAATTATGTCAGAGTCACAATTATCAAAAGCACTGTCTGTAGGATGCAGTGTAATCCTGTGCCTTTGTGTTGTCATGGTGACATGTCTGGACAAGTCTTAGCTGAAAAAACACCAATGATCAGTCTGTTACTTGTAGTACATATAAGAGGTAAAGGGTTTAATGTGCATATTCTAGCAGGTACACCTATATTTGAAAAAATATTTGAACACAGTTTGGCTTAAAAAACAATAGCCTCTATGAAGTGACTATTAGCCTGATTTTGTGCTTTTTTTTTAGATAAATACTACTTATTTATTCACTGTTAAGAATACTTAGTACCATATTAGTTCCAGTGCAATTTGTGGAGCTGACATGCAAGACAAAAGAAAAACTACGTTCAAATATAGTTTAATAATTTGACCGTTGCCATAAAGTAAAGGAAAAAATTCTAATGATTGGAGTTCAGCAGTTTACTACAGTAGATAAGTGGCTCTTTGGTACATTGCTTTTACTCATTATGTAAAGTAATTTAAGTGCAGTTGGTAAAGACAAAGGGATAATGACAAACCATTAATCCATTAGCTGTCTTTGTTTGGCCTTACTCCATGGTCATCTGTTCCCTCTTGTTTTCTTTCAGCAATAACCACAGTTTTCTTTCATGATTTTTATCTTATCTGTTATCTGCATTTGATTTTCAGTTGGCAATTTTAATCATCACGCTTTCATTTAGTACATTTTCTTTCTTGTTTGACTCCTAAAAAATGTGGTCCTCCCAGCCACTAATGAATGTGAATTAGGTTAATGGTGACAAAAATTTCATAACCCCATTTCATCAAAGGACAACGTTGGAGTGGAAAATGATCTCACTCAGACCTACAAGAGTGTATCCTGCACATTTGTGGACTTACGTTTAATTAGCAATTTGCTAGTTTCATTCTTCTCTGTCCCATTCTTCACTTCTGCATCAAACTTTCTTCTGTGCAGTGTTGTTGGACTTCACTGTTTTGTCCCATATTCTGCTGACCTTGAAAGAGCAAATGACTTCAGCACTGATGGGGAGAGTAAGATTTTGTAACATGCCAGTATGTGTGTCTGAGAGAAAAACAGGTGGATGAAAAAAGGACAAAAACTCAGTGAGAAAGTGATGATATTGAGTTCACACTTTGTGATTCTCCCAAAGCAATGTGAATTGTGCTGCCATTGTCGTTGCATATAAGCCATTGTTTCCTGCAGAGGAGATGAAAGTGGATAGTCAGTGCCATGCAGCGAGCTGGCCAGGAATATCAAACAAACACAAAAACTTGTTTAGCCCGCTGTCAGGGATGTAAATGGATTTAAGACCACCTAAGCTGCTGCTGTACCTGTAGTGTTATTTAGAATTTGTGTTAGCCACTGTGCAATGGCAGTCACCTTTCTGGTTCATAAACAGTTTTAACAGGTTAACACAAGGTTTTAACAAGTTATTTGCTTTTTATTTGATTAAAACTTTGTCCACAGTGAAATGCTAACCGGAAACAAAGAAAGTTTCTTCTAGTTTACCGCCTTGGTTGCCAGTATTTCTCCATACATTATCTGTGTTTCATTGTTCTTAAAGAAACCCAAATGTCATAATTAGTCATAATTATACAATATATAAGATTGGATTATAAGAATTTTAAAAAAGCTTGTAAAAAAGAAAAGAAACCAACAGATGCCGCTCCAATAGGTTTTATAAGTAAGTAGAACAGAAAAGACAACTATGAGATAAGCGCAGGCGGGTGTATCAGCTAAGACTTTTAAATATATATTTAAAAGTCTTAGCTTTTAAATATTTTAAATATATATATATATATATATATATATATATAAATAATGATATAAACAATGGGAGGACACAGTCACTGATTGTGCGCATGGGCAAATTCTATATATTATATTCTATATATCATAAACATTGTCACAATTATCACAAATTTTGATGGGAGCTAGACAAGTAAAAACCCCACAACTCAGCATACATTGTTTAGACATGTACTCACCTTGTTCAAGTTTTGTTCTGGAACACCACTGAACATTGTAGCTGAGTTTTACTTTACTATCTATATTACATGCTTGCAAATGGATATAAACACACTTGCCTTTTTGATTGCACATCAAGACTGATACACCAGTGTCTATGTACGATTTGGCCTGATAAAATTAGAGAAATGTGCATCAGCTACCTGAGTGTAGGATTAGTAGTAGAGTTACAGCATTAGTTTTCTGTTTCTCAGGACAACACAAATTCAGCAAGAAGTGCCATTAATCTGAAAACGTAATCGAAACCGACCAATGGAATAGGTGACACTGCTGAAGGCTGTCTTTTACTAACTGGAGAGTGCTCATGGTACAGATAGGATGCAAGATGGATGCAAAACTAGAAGTCAGACGGGAAGAAAATCTTCAAAGGTTCTGTGGTGTCTTTAAAAAGCGGGATATATGTGACAATGCGACTGATGCATTCACATATATCTGATTTGTTTCGTTTTTTTACATCAGCAAATGTCCAAAAAGCTGTTGCTTTTGTCTTCTACACATCCATTGTAGACGCGACACAACGTGAGCAGAATGCAAAAGAAAAACATGATAGCATACAGTCAGACATGACAGGAGAAGGAAATAAAGTGTTCATGTTTAGTGCGTTTTGCAGCCTATATGCTAAGACCATGGATGCTGTCATCCAAAACAGAAAATAACAGGATGTCAGTGCGTACATACTGTATGTGCTCTGAAAGAGATCTGAAAATGGACTGGTAAGTGCACAGATGGGGTTTTTTTTATATCACATTTCACAAGTGTAGACATGCAGATTAATACTATTTGATTATAGTATTTGATTTTGATGTCCATGTAAACAGTCTCAGTTGTAAACATTATATTGCATTTCTATCTCTAGTTTAGCCTTTATGTCACACACTGGAAATTGGTCTCATTCATGGGTCTATTTATGACCTAGCAATGTGTTACAAGCTTTTAGGTGTATATATTTATTCCCCAGAAAGCCTGAAAATGATTGAAAACTTCACTTTCATTTAACTCAGACCACTTGAGCATGGTATTCTTTATAGCTTTGAGGGTTTTTTTCAAAGCAACAGTAAGTGTTGGTACACATGCAAACGATGATGAACCTTGTCTCCCAATTCTCTTCACACGTTACAGTTAAAGAACAAAAAATACAAGTCAGTCTTCAGTACGATGATGCACTTTTTTACCTCTTAGGTGAATATGTGTGCACTCACAGCTTCTACAACAATAATGACTGGGAGATTCAGAAAGCCTCCATGGTGGAACAATGCATCTCAGCAGATTGATGAAGCTTATGTTATATATCATTACAATCATTGTGATTTCTTCCATTCATTAGATTTGTCACTACATCCTCATGAAGGCCATTGTTCACACTTTTCTTCCAGATGATCCTATTCAGACTTTGGCTTTCAAGATTGATGAGCTCTTATCCTTGAGAAATAAATATAAACATGCCGTGTATGTTAAAACCTTGATGAAATGAGAGTTGGATCAGCGGCTCATCAGCATCACTTTAACTTTTCTTCAGAATCATTAAATCAAAGTCGTGGGCTAATTGATGTGAATATATTATTATTATTAGTATCAGCTTTATACAAGTTGGCTCTTGCTGTCATCTCAAATGATGCAAACAAAAAAAGAAACATGTTTATGTCTGTTGGCTCTAATGCATCTTAGCAGGCTCATATCCCTTTAATACAGTAGCACAATGCTACGCATACACACAGGCTTTACTTTTTTCTGTCACTTTGTTTGAAAACTTGAGTTGAATACTTGGATCCTGACATGCAATAGAAAGGGAAAAAAAGCCTTAGCTACCCCTCTTTGAAGTCTGATTTCATGTTGCGCCGATGTTTAAGCATTGCCTTTAGGCACCTCTTCGATGCATGAAGCACAAGAACACAGCAAGAAATGTTTTTAAAGGAAGGAAAGAAAATTATATATAATATTAGTGTTGCTATACAAAGTAAACTAAAAGTAAAGCCCTGTTCATCCACTCTAACTAGGACGATGAAATGATTGTCAATTAGAAGGTAGTCACAAGCCAAGGACTTTCCCCTCATATCATGTTTACTTACAAGTTTGGTCTTGAAGAAAGTTCAGGATGCTTTATTAATTCTGTTTTGCTTTTCGCTCGGTAAACAGCTTCAGGCTACTAAATGAGATTGTAATGGCAGTTTGTTTTCTGCTCTCGGTTGCTTCCTATAATGACTTTTCATATTCAAGTTCTGTTGAAAGGATAAAGGCCGGAGTTGCGGCCGTAAGGTCGTTGGTGCCTGTCGTGGCGGCAATCCCCGAACTAGCTGGTGGACACCAGCAGTGAGGGATGCTGTCAAGCTGAAGAAGGAGTCCTATCGGACCTTTCTGGCCTGTGAGACTCCTGAGGCAGCTGACAGGTATCAGCAGGCTAAGCGGGCGGCGGCTTCGGCGGTTACTGAGGCAAAAACTCGGGCATGGGAGGAGTTTGGAGAGGCCATGGAGAACGACTTTCGTACGGCTTCGAGGAGGTT
>JAVQJG010151174.1:0-22551 GCA_036024015.1 Craterocephalus amniculus
TAGCTTAGACGATAAAAGCTCTGCCATGTCTGCTAAGACTCTGCAGTGCAGAATTATTGTCATGTGAAGCCCTTTAGCCTGTCAAAACTGGACTAAAAAGTAAAGTTATAGGCAACAAACAGAAAATAAAAATGACTTCCTTTAAAGTGTTCAGATAATAGGTTGAGTCTGTGGTCGCAGCTAGTTGCTTGATGACAGGCAGACACAGATTCCACCGTCAGGTTTGTCCCTGCTCCTTTTTAATGTAAAAACTTGGTTGAATTTCCAGGACGTAAATGCATTGTTCCATCACTTGATTTGGTGGATGTGGCCGTGGTTGTGAATCCAGCTCTTCTAGCTCCGTGTCTGAATCATACCTGACCGCACGTGATGCTGTTGTGATGCTACTGTAGAGGGAGCGTGCGGCGCTGGAATTTATGGGATAGCCAACACAACACCATGGCAATTGCCCTAAATAAGTTATTTATCTATCTATTTGGAGATGTGGGGGCGAAAGTATTCTCATGGTTTTATAAAAGTAACTGTATTCTAAATACCCAGATTTAAAATAGTAACTGTACCGGAATACAGTTACTCATAATTATTATTCTAAATACGTAACGGCGGTACTTGTATTCCGTTACTCCACAACACTGGTCATGACATAGCCTGAATGCACTGAGCCGCTGATCCTGGAGGAACATCCAGCAGACCTGACTTTGTGCTTTCCACATGAACAACACAAAGTTCTCAGGCGTCTCCTAAAAGTTGACAAACTAATGACTGAAACTCAACAAGTGAGACATGTAGGGGATTCTCTGCAGGAACCAGGAGCTCATCCTGTTCAGAAGTAGCCTCTTTTAATTTCAAAAGCAGCTTTGTGTTCTTTTTTTTACCTTTTTTTTTTTTGCTTGTTAATTTAAAAAAACCTTTTTTTTCTAAGTGAATATAATTTGTTTCCTTTGCAGCCCATAAATAAAATATTTTTTACATAACCTGAGATCGTTGGAGAACTCGACTATGCAGACTAATTTCCATCACAGCATGAAATCCCCAAGTAATATTTGCCTTGATGGTTAATTTGAAGAGGAACAATTTACCAAAATCTTTTCAAATCTCCAGAAATTGCAATAAATTTCTTCAACTTCTCAACAGATTGAGGGCAATCTGAAACTTTGCATTTATAAATAAAAAAAAGCTACTACAATTTCTGATGATCGTCCAGGGAGAGGGAAAGTGTTTGAGGTCTAAAAAAAAGGTGTTTCTTTAAACGTAGGAGAGGTACAATGAAAACAGCGGTTGTTGTTCTTGCAAACTGATCTTTGTGGGCAAAATAATATTAGCTGGTGATATATTTAGTCCCGGAGCATGTGGATGCCTGAAATTGTGTCATTTTGTGCAAATATTCAATAAGCATGATGTGTTTCCCGGAGAGTTTAAGCTTTTGGGATTTCTGCCAGCACTGAAACACTTTATATAGTTGTGAAAAATAATTTCAAGGGATTTTGCCGCCGCTGCTACTGCTGCCTGCTGCCTGCTGTTCAACCGCCAACACAACATCATCCCTCCCGTCTTGACAAGTGGTGACCCTGCTTGGCTGTACAGTATCAGCAGGCTCGGCTCCATCTACATGGGCTTTCAAAGGTCTGAACCTTTGCAGGAATTTAAATATGGATGTTGTAGCTATAATAACGGGCCAGCTGTCAGTGTCAATTCTCCCTAAGGAACAGGGTCGGATATTCTCATATTGAGAAGAAGCTCAAAATGAAGTCATACTTGATCTGATGCCTCCCAGTCATGTTGCAGGCTTGTTTAAATCAGAGGAGAGCCGGAGGCAGATTTAGACCACAGGGCTTAGGTGATGAAGAAGTCATCTACCAGTGGGAAAAGATGGGTGTGTGTATGTGAATGTGCACTAGTACAAACTACCTAAGAATAGCTGGTGTATGATTGCAGAGCTTTTCAATTTAAATATACCGTTGATAATACAGCCTGGGAGGACCTGGAGAATCTGGATTTCTCTACAAAACTCGCTTTCTTAAATTAGAGATGTTACAGATTTACGATTCATTCCAGCTGTTTCCTGAGAGCGAAGTCCCCAATATTCTTTATTTTCCATAATATTCAGCACCTCAGTCATGTATAATGTTGAGAGGGTGGCAGGATACACAGCAACCAGGACCCAAAACCCAGTGTATCACTTAGTTGAGCTATTCAGTACAACCATTTGTTCCTTCTTCTAGTTGATATCGCACAGTAGCAGTAGCAGGTGATGATTGCTCAGAATCATTTCGGAGCAGTGATTGTGGTCTATTCAGATAAATCAGACATAACCTGACATTGTTTTAAATGATTTGCTATTCCACCCTCATGATTTGCTTGTATTTTTCAGGATTTGTATTTCGGTCTGATCTAAGATGTCTTTTTCTGCAGCCGTGCCTTGGAGCCTCGTAAGCATACAACAAAAACAGAATTACAGAACCAGGTCAAGATGTTCTTTGCTGCTGTGGCATTGTGTCGTTCAGCATTATGATGTGGAGTAGGTCACCATTCAGTCTCATTACAGGCCCGTCTTCTGGGTAATTAAAGGGATGGAAGAAGGGAAGAATTAAGGAGCGACACATAAAAAGGACAGAGACATACACAGTAGGATAGTGCAAGCGTCTGTTTGACTTTGACATTTACCCAATAAGGGGTGAATCACACACTGTTAGAATATTTATAAAATCTACAGTGACTGATACTTTTTTCTAAAATAATGTATTTCTACTTTAACTCTCCTCCATATAAATCGAAGTGGTATAAACATTTAACTAGTTATGATGCCTGTAGTAAAATAAGGCACAATAGCTGTCCTCTGCTTGACAGTCAAAGAGTTCATGACTTGTTTTCCCCTGTTGAATATGAAGTGACACCTTCAGGGTGGCCATTAGAGGCTGTAATGCTATCCCTGGAACACGATGAGTGCTGTGTCTGCGCTATACACACTGCAGACAGCTTATTAAGAAAGCTGCAGGCATATCTGACTTTTCTTCCCTCTTTTACACACACACACACACACACATCTTTTGCTCTTTTGTATTTACCTTTTTCCAAACTTTCTTTGGTTATTTGCCCCAATAATTGGCATTACTCCTGTGTCAGAGCTTCTGCCATCAAAGATAGTAAGCATCGTGCACATGTTTATTTTGTGTGTCGTGTGGAGGTTCTGTTACCGTTTCCCCTTCATGCCACACAAAGTTGTCACACGGTTTCCTTGACCCGACTCTTTGGAAGATGGGCTAACAAGATGACATGCCATTGATAGGATCCTGACCCAGCAGGATATATTTAGCAGTGCGAGGATATCTGAAACTTTCATGCAGCTCAGGGTTTGATAAAAGTTAAATTGTGGTTTTTAAAAAACTCTTTTTAGATTGAAAATGTCCTGAAACAAACCAAAAAGGATGTTGTGATGTTGATGATTATGACTGGAAATAAAGTAGCTGTGTAGCTTCCACCTGTCCATCCACATTAAAAAACAGATTTTGACCTTTTCAGTTAAAAGCGGGTGTTTTTAGAGAACAGCTGCATTCACAGTTAACACAAATGATCCTCTCCTCTTGGAGACACCCGATGAGACGTATTTTGTAAACTTAAAAAGGCAGTGAATTCGTTTTTGCTCTAGCTTATCAGTGCAACATAAATGTTGAAAGCACACTGCAGTGTCTGCAGACAAATGACACAATCAGCATAAAGATAAGCTTCACTTTCACTGAGCAGTGCTGTCTGCTAAGTTCACAGCTCCATAGATTGCTGTCTGCTGTTTGACACACTGGCATTTTTCATAAAAAGATGGCAACCCACTTTGCTTCTCTCTAGATTTATGTTCACTTTGATGTGTCTGTAACTGATCAAAAGAATGAACAAATATATGTATATATTTTTCTCTCATTATGCAAAGTAAGCTATCACTCTGAACATCATGTTCTCCTCTCCCCTGTTTCTAGATCAAAGATCTAAGACATCTAATAAGAACACTTATTGTGTTTTGTTAAAAACATAGACTCTTAAGATTTAAAACACATAATACCCAAAGTGGTTTAGCAATGTAAGTATTTAAATGCACAGCTCACAAAGAAATATCTTCAGTTATCAAGTCTTAATCCATAGACCTAAGATTAGATTGTATGCATTGACAGGTTGGGTGCTCAGAGGTTACAAAATCTTTTCATGCTGGCGTCCCGAGGCTCCTCCAAGCTCAAGATCAGAGCTATTTTTTTGTATAATCAGTATGCAGTATTAGAGTAAATGAAGTGGTACAATTACCACCAGCCATGTCACAGCCACAGCCTGTTAGCGGTGCAGGTCTTGTGTCATTGTGCCTGCAAGTTCCAGTCAGTCACTTCAGTTTTAGGCATCAGGATAATAATTATGAGAACAGGAAGTTTAAAAAAAAGTAAAATAAACCGTCTTTATGGAGTAACAAGTATGTGAACAATGGAGTATTTGTCTGAGTGAAGCAGGGTTGTGGTGGTACTGTATGTTTGGAAGTGAAACTAACTTGTAAAAGTTGACTTAAAGCAGCAGTAGGCAGAATGACTGGAGGAGACAGTCAAGGTAGAATACAGAGATAGATGCATGACTTAGAGTTTAGAAAAATGTGTTTGTGTTGTTAGAAGTGATTGTAGTTGTTGTCGTGTTTGTTCTAGTATTAGTTCTTTTGCTGTTCTGGCATATAAAGACTTTTGAGTCTTCTACTGCTGGTTGATTGATGTTCTTGAATTCATTATTAACCCTTTCTGCTTTCATAGCGTCTGAAATGTTTCTTGACTATGACCTGCAAGTCTTTCTTCTCCCGAGTTCACCCGATGTGTTTGTCTCTCCCTTTTTTCCCTGAAAGTCTGTGTTTATTCTGTTGACTCTCGTGTTCCAGTTCATTACCCAACCTCCCTTCACAATGACCCACGCGTCCTGCCAGAGCCTGTGGCCAGTCTGAGAGCCAGCCACTGCAGTCCAGTCTTTTACTTACTGGACAATGGTAAGAAGTGGGATGACTCATGAATCTCAGCTTCTTCATGGACACCTGCTTATGGTCTTTCTTGTATGGCAGCAATGCAACAAGCTGAGATATAGGATTGTCAGCTCTTTGACGGGTTCTTGTTTTTGATGTTGCACTTCGCATGCTAGCTCTGCTCCCACACTGTGAGCAACACTATCAGCAAGATAAGACAAAGCCAATTTGTCCTAAAATGGGGATATATCTGTATGATTTTTTTTTACACTGAAGAAAAATGATAAAGCACACAAAATGATCACAAAACCTTTATGTATTTTATTTTGAATCAGATAAAATGTTCCCTTTTGTCATTATCAGAATGTTGTAGAGGCAGGCAGACAAGGTCATCTGCAATCAGACTCTCTCGTCACACCAGAATGACCCATCAACCCGGTTGCTTGCAGTGTAAACAAGCTTAAAGGGACTGTGTTGCCAGGAGCTGAGTGTGTGTGTGGCTGCTTTTTCAGTGTGCTTTGTGCAGATGACTGCTGGGTGCTGCATTGTTTTGCTGGCTGGCCCAGCTGCAGTGATGTTTGTTGAATGTGCCAGATGTGGACTTTGTCCTCGGGCCTCTTCTCATTCTCCAATAACTGTGAGACAAGGTGGGCTGTGGAAGAGGAAGAGGAAGGGGTTGTTTTCCAGCTGGATACTCCCTCTTACTCGTTGGTGCCTCTAGTGCTTCATCTCTGTGACATTTATCATCGTGCCTCCTCTAAAATCACTCATCTTTGTGCCTGGAGGGTAACAAGCTCCTTTACTGAGCCGCCCGCGGTGCTCAGGGTCTCTTTCCGTGTGTCACGAAGCCCCAAACCAATCTTGTTGTCCTCTTGGCTAACATTCATCCTTGTCTTGTCTTTTACTAACTGCATGGAGCCCACTCTCAGACCAGCTGCAGTGCTGATGAACATGACAACAGCTTGCTTTGTGTGTGCAATAGATTAGTATGATCACATTAGCCCTACTTGTGATGTCAGCACGTCATACAGAAAGGCATTCCCTATGCAAACGGAGCAAAATGAGTTTACCAGCTATGTTGTACAGTAAGAGCAGCAATCAAAAGTTAATCAGAGACACGGGCCTCCTCCAAAAGGTTTTTATGATCACGTGCTTGTTGTCTGGATAGATAAACCATTTGCCTACCATTAGTTGCAGACAAATTGGTTAAGTGAGCGGAGCAGCGCATTTAAATGTTGGTTTTTGCCTGGGGCAAGTGTTTTATCTTTCCAGAGAGAGGGCAGGCACCTGCTGGGTCACAAAACAACTTTTAAAGATGCCACTCGCTGCTGAATTACACAAAAAAGAGCATTTATGTCACCACTGCTTTGCAAAGGGAATACTTGTAACTGAATGGTGGCGTAATGAGGAAGTATAAAGTCACAAATAGAGGCTTGCTTGTGATTTAAATGACATAACATAGTTGGGCTAAAAGTTATGAGAATGTACATGAATAAAAGAAGTATCTTGATTTGCACTTCTTGGAATGAAATGGCAATGTTTAGATACAGAACAGAGAAAGCACGTATGGTGTCTTGCAGTAGTATTTACCCCCAGTTTGTCATGAAAGTCACTGAGTCAGATTTGAAGGCCTGTTTGAATGTAAGTCTGTTGTGAGGTTCAAAGTTACCACCGTTAACCAAGTGGTACTACAATGACCAGGGAGCTCTGCAAACTCCTGCACAAGAATGTATTTGGTCTGGGTCATAATTAAATCATGTCACCAACATAGCAAATCTCCCAAAACAGAATCAAGGTTTTTGTCAATAATGGAAAGAATATGGGACCAGAAATACCTGGTGATAAATGTAGACCAACAAAAGTCATAAACCAAGCAAGCATTTATTGAGAAGCGCACAGAGAAATCATTGGTAACCCTGCAGGAGCTGTAAAGCTCCACAAAGCTCTGTTCAGCTCTGCTTTATGTGCATTTCACCAGTTCACAACAAATTCATCTCAAGGGACTGTTAAAGGTACAGTCAAATCCAATTATCAGTCTAATATCTTTGTGATTCAGTTATAATCAAATCCATTGTTTGACCTACATTAGTCCAGTTTATAATTATTGTGTTGATAAAAGGCAAATTCATGACAAATAAGTGCTTATTGAATGCATGGTGCAGCGGGACAGAGTGGAAAGTAAAAACTTTGTTTTAACAGGAAGGAAAACCTCCAGCAGAACAGAGACCATCTGCCTTGACCGGTCGGGGGTGGATGCTTTAAGCTGTTTTCTCTGCAAATCTGGGGTAGTGCCAAAAAAATAGCCATTGCCTGGGGATATGAGAGCAATAAAGAGACGTTGAAAGGACTGATACATGCAGCCAGTGTTTGCTAAACCCAGCATGTCTTATGAGCCCAAGAACATCATCCCCACTGTAAGGCATGCTAGTGACAGCATCCTGCATCCTACAAGCAAATACTTTGAGAGATTTGGTTAATAATGAGCAAAACTCATTCACATGTCTGGTTATTTTTCTCTTTGATTTGTTTCACACCTAAATATATTTGCACATCTCCGACGAGCTGTGCTGATGTAATTATTGTAATGTAACAAAACAGGAAACCTGTGAAAAAGGGGTTTAATACTTTTTCAAGACACCATAGCTTCAGTGAACATGCAGGAAAAGATTATGCTGTAGTTAAAAACTCACATTAATGAATGATAATACATGCAGTGTTTAGTTGGTTATTGTTCATTTCACACTGAGCAGCCCCACGGCTCCTCGGATCAGTCCCACCTGTTTATTCCGATTAGAAATGATTTCATGAAGCGTTTGTGCTGCCGCCGATCTATTAAGCAGAGGGACTATCTGTGTGCAACAGGTTTATTATGAGAACATTTTTCCTGTCATCGTGTCTCCATAACAGTGCAGTTTATATGGTCGCAGCAGCATCTGGTCACCAGGGTTTATTATGGAAAAGCACACAGAGCTCATCTGCTATCTCATTAGGAGCACTAATACAGAAGTCTGCCCCTTTTCCTGGAAAAAAAAAATGGGCAGAAATGAACTGATGAAAAAATTCAATTGTAGCATCATCCCACCCCAATTCCTGCTGCAATAATAGAATTTTTCCGTATCTTCTTCCTTAAAATGACCTTTTGATATTGAGCTTCCAGCATCATCCTTTGTAATGAAAAAGAAGAAGAGGTTGAGTAGCTACACTTTCTCATCCTGTTAAGGGTCACCGGGGGCTAAAGTGTGTCCCGGCTGACGCTGAACAAGAGGCGGCATAAACCCAGGACAGGTCACCAGGCCATTAAAGTACTAACAGAGAGACAGACAACCTTGCATTCTAACACTTTCAGCCAATTGTGAGCATTCAATTAACCTGTATAACCTGGGACTGAAGGAAGACACAGCATCCCCAGGAAAACATACTGGCCAAAAGACAACATGGAAAATTATAGTTAGCACATTTTCTTTCTACATTTTTGAAGTCTTTAACAACCAGTCAGTTTCAGTCCTCCTGCCTTTTTATTCAGAGCTACTTGATGACAGAGATACTGAAAGGTCAGTCAGTATTGAATATTTGTTGATTTCTTTGAAAATTTCAAATCTAACATATCAATGAAATGACCAAAATAATATAGAAAATTCATGGTCATGCCATTCCCCCTCTGGTCATGAAATAGAGCAGACATCATGTAAACACCATTTTGTGTTTTTCATATGCCAAGGTAATCATTAAGAACAAACCAACAATTAAAAATATTGCTTCTTTCTTTCTTTATTTCTTTCTTTATTTTGAGGGAGAAACTGACTCATGGTACCTCAAGTTGAACCTTTGCAGTTTTCTACCTACTGCAAAATGCTTGCAAAATGTTTTTTATCAACTTATTTTGGTTGCCTTCAGTGTCTGTCTGTGATTGTTGTATCAGCACCTTTTTACGGTGTCACCCTGTTTGTTTATTTGTACCTTTGTGCCAGATATCCCAGGCCTCTGACAAGAAGATTTTACATTACAGTAGAGAAAGTATCCACAGTGAATTATTGTTGACTTGATGCAACTCAGCAAGTCGACTTGCACTAGTTGTAAGTAGTTTAACAGGCAAAGATGTGACCTGCCCCAGTGACTTAGACCGAATCTGAACTGGAGATTATGGATCCAGCAGAAATAGCTTAGAACACTGGCCTGGGACAACAATGGAGCATGCAGTTTGCAATCTGCCTGTTGTGTGCAAAAGCTCCGATCTGCATGCTCTGGTTTGTTGTTCAGTAAAGTGCCCTTTTTATTTACTTTCCTTTTTCTTTTGCACTTTTCTTTGTCTTTTCATAAAGATTACATGTATTTTTTTTCTCATGGGTTCCTTTTTTCTTTTCTTTTTTTTTCCCATGGAAGGGATTAACTGGTTCTTTGTTTCCTATTCTTTTGTTTCAGTAAAGGGGCCCGGCAGAAAGTTAAGTCTGCCCACAGATCTTAAGACTGATCTTGGTACGGTAGGCGAAAGCCAGCAGTTTTTATTTTTAGTTTCTGCTTATGACATATTTTCTATGATTTTATGTTGCTTTGGTATTTTTATTCTTCACATTCTGACTTACTTCCTTTCTTTTTCACTCTCTAACCTGTTCAATCAGCCCATGAGACAATCAGCCTCCAGTGTTTGCCCATTTTGCCCCTTTGATGTATTTTTGTTTGATTTGAATCTCTTTCCTCTACATTTTGCAAGTGTTTATAAAGGTGATTTGCAACTCATGCCCATATCTAGATTTGAGGCTCTCTATCGCTTTATCATGATTGGACCATCTTCTGATCGTGTAATCTTTCCTCCATTGACAGCCTTGCTCTGCAGCATTGGATCACTCGCTGCCTTTCTCATTGTAACTGGATCATTTCTCTCTCAAACAGTCTCTCTTCCATTTTGACTGGATCATCTGCATCACAGATATTGAGCACTCTCCATCCCTCCTACCCCCCACCCCTGCATTTCTAACTGCTGCATAAACATCACAGTCTCAGGTTTCCCTTCGCTGTTCTTCTGCAGTGTCATAAGCAAAAAAAACAAAAAAATCTGCTCATTTGGCTTAAAATGTGCCTGTGCCAACTTATTTCTGTGACTTTCCTCAATCACTGTCTTGTCTTTGCATAGCAGGTACAGAAACCCTTTTACTTTCAGCAACACTAAGATCAACAACCTAAGTCCAAATTCCAGAAGTAATCTTGGAGGAAACTTAATCTTCAACACCTCGTTGCAAATTTACCGTGGTTTAATTAATGGGAATTTAACTTCATTAAATTTCCTGTGAGGGGCAACATGCCCCAGGAAAATGTAAAATGTCATTAAAATTAGCTGTGGGTTGGGATTTAATTAATTTTTTTAAATGAGTATAGTTTGTATTTACATTTATGTGCTTTTGGAGTATGAAGCTGTTTCCTGTGGGAGGGTTGCATGTCAGAGTATAGTGCCGTCCTTTTTGCTATTTACCAGTTTCCTACGGAACATTTTGGGGCAAATGGTTGATTTACTGCATCACTGTTTGAAATTCATAATAGCAAAAGCGTTGAGGTAGGCTCAGCGGTGCGGTCATGCGGCTTGGCATTAGCGCGAAATTACATGCAGTGAGAAACCCCCAGACTTCCTCGCTTCGTCCTGCTGTGAAACTGGGTAAGTGTCGCACGAGGACTGGGCGGCGCCCCCGCCCGGAGTTTTTCATCTTCACTTTGAAACTCAATTATTTCAGTGTGAACCAGCTGAACAGCGGAGCCAGTTTTGGCACAACAGAAATACAAAATGCTGAGAGGATAGTGAACCGAGGACAGTGTACGACGCTGTTTAACCTCACGCTTCATGAGCAGCCATACCAGGATTTCAGTAAGGAAAGGGGGAAGCAAAAAAAAATGAGGGAAAGCAATTCCATTAGACCTTCCTGTCAACCACAAATGCTTTTAACCTTAGTTTTACTGCCACGAGGACATCGTTAAAGAATAGGGCATTGTTTTATTTACTCTTGTCTCAAGATGAGGGGGAATGGGAGCACCGAGGCCCAGGTGTTGGGAAGCTGGTAATTACGGTTGTCTCTGCAGCTTTTCCGTTAACTAAACTGCACACAGCAAAGAACAGCGGAGTGCACACAATTATTTTTGGCTATTTTATTCAGGTTTTATGTGAACAAAATAATTTGCCTGTATATGCTTAGTCCCACAAGCACTCACAAACGCAGTCGTTAAGGAGAGGCCATGCAAAGCCACCATTCCCGGGTAACCAGTGTTTTTATGTCCGCATTAACTGTAGATGACTCTGTACAAACCCAAATCATTTGCATTAGAATAAAAGAGCATATATTAGAGGTTTGTTATAGATTTTTTTTCCCCTTATTATTATTATTTTTTTTTGCTTTGATCTTCACTTAAAGCTTTGCCAAGACCTTCATTGGCTTTTTTAAAAGAGAAATAAAGAGCTTCAGCTAAAAACAAGGGTTTTTAACAAAAATAAAAAGACAAAGTGGAGATGAAACGAGCCTGCTCTCTTTTTCCCTTTTTGTTTCCACATCTCTTTCCTGGCACAGACTGGATAAAGCTGCACTCACAACTTTGCACTGCACTCTCCTCTCTTTGGCCCCGGCATCTCTTTTCTCCTCTTTGCACATACTTACGTAAACTTCTCCATCTTCATAGGTCATGCGCTGTAATTACCGTGAGGCTGCATTTTTTAAATAAATCGACAGTCTTCTCCTTAACCGTTATAAAAAAAAGACAAATTGACTTCCTGTATTTTCATATTTTGCTTAATTCGCTGCTTAGTTTGACGCTCGCTGGCTTATGAAGATGGACGTAGCAGCAGTGGATACTGTGTGTTTCAAAGTTGAATCATTTCCCTTTTTCTGTTGTTTGCTAATGCTTTGCCGTTGTTACAGATCATGTCAATGGACATTGCACTAGCCCCACCTCCCAGCCCTGCTCGGCGGGGAAGCCACGCATTCCGATGGGTCCCGAGGGACCACGGCTTACCCGCAGAGGCCAAGGCCGACCACCTTTCCGCAAGGCCCAGTCCGCTGCTTGCATGGAGATCTCTTTGCCTGTGTCCCACACTGAAGGTGTGTGCTTGTCTTCCCAACTCCCAACCCTAAACCTCCATACCATAACCGTCCTTCCAGATAATTGCATGTAACCCTCTCTTTTGGTTTTGGGGGGTGAGTGGGTTAAGGCCTGGGACAAAGTTAACACAAAGCAAGCACATGCTAATGCAAGTTAGCGACATAAAATTGGAAATCGGGGTGTAGCTCACAAGCGCAGTGAATGCATAGAATGTGATGGAGATCCAAAGGAAGGAGAAGCTCACTCCATACTGTAGGACGGTCCGCTACATTTTATTTCTACAATTTGGAAAAACACAAACACGGACCATGTTGCTATTATCTTGCCAGTAGCAAGAAGTGGACCGTGAGTGGATCTAAATATCTTCCGGTTGCGCCACAACTGTCTGGGTGAGTAAAGGATCGTACATCATGCCACAAAATAATGTCCAGCTTGAAAAAAATACCGAACTTCTCCTTTAAGGTGTCATGGAGGCCTGCAGAGTAGAGCTTTTTGCCATTCCCTTTTTCTGTCTTCCTAAGCATTTGTGGCAAAATTGGGTGTCTATGTATATGCAGTGAGATATCATGTACAACCTTCATCAGGAAGAGTGGGAAATATGAGCTGTGAGATCACATATTGCCACGTTTCTGTAGGGACCTGAGTAGGGAAATCTTAACCTTGGAACAATTTGAGACCCTTTTTTGCAAACAGCAAAGTTTTGTGCTTGGAGAATATACCTTCTATGCTGTATTCTATCTCACAGAAGGTATTTCTTTTTTACAGCCTTTGCAATACAAAAGAGCTATAAATAATTGAACATCCTGTATGACAGCTGTCGCATGAGCTGCAGTTATTAAAGTGTGACATACCGTATGTCTGCTACAGACTGTTGAAGATATGTTTAACTGAACACAGTGATCTCGCATAAATCAGCGGTAATGCTAACTGAAGTGGCCAGCAGTTACAAGTGATAAGAATGCAACCTTTTTTGTCATTTGAGAGCAGAAAGCTTCATGTACAGATAAAACCAGTAATCTTTGTCGTTAATAAGGAGCCAGTGCTTCGTTTGAAAAACATAAAGATGTGACTACACCCTGAGGCAAGCTGTCACCAGATCAGCCACCAACATAATGACGAGCTGCTTCACAGGAAGCTTTGTGCAGCAGTACTTTGGCTTCATGAGAAACGTTCATTTCTGCAGCTTGCATTAGCATCACCGTACAACTTTTAGACTGCAGGCGCTGCTTCTTTTGGATGCAAGAAACAGTCCTTGCATCGAGTGCCTTAAAACTCTTGCTTGTGTTGACCATGTGCCAGGCCAGATGGTTGGTGCAGTGATAAGTGATTTAACCAGTTATTTTCTATATCCACAGAACCTTTTTCCCCTTCGCACCACAGTTTTCATTTGTTGAAAAGTTTTATTTGACTGGCTGTGTTAAGGATTTTTAAATCAAGATATTGGCTAGATTAGTGAGCTGAAGTGTAATGGTTAGCCTTCCTGATGATTTTTTTCTGTTATTTTTTACAGAATCTGGATATTTATTTTTTATTATTCTTTATGAAAACCAGTAAAAAACACAAATAAGACAAATGTGGCGTGGGCACATAAACTGCAGCACTTTGAGCCGAGGGATGCATTTCTTCTGTTGATCCCACCCGGACTCTCACTTACAGTATAAAGAAAAAACACGAGTGACCCGGTAGAGGCTTCATTTTCCCATGATTTTTACTTAAGCTTGTGTGAGATAGAAACACAGTGTGTCTTTGTGTGTGTGTGTGTGTGTGTGTGTGTGTAAATGTGAGAATGAGTATTTATATGTGATCAAAGCTAAAATATAATTTGGTTTTCCTTTCATTTTTTCACCATTATCAACTGTTCATTTTAAGTAATACTAACATATGAGGGCTTTACTTCGTGTGACAGTGTGTGGGTCGTGTGACTGTGCGCCTTGGCTACTTGGCCATGGGGATATCCCTTTGGCTGACTGGCAAGCGCGCATGACTTTCACCCGGGAGGTTGAGGTATCGATCCCCGCCCGGGCCCTCTGGTTGTCCTGCCACATTCGTAAAACTTTTGTCTAATGTTCTGTGTCTCATTCCTAAATGCAAAATGTGACACGCTTTAGTCTTGCCGTCGGGTATGTTTTCTACTTGTCACACACGGAATAAGCGACAATTAAACTAAAAGCAAAAGTGAAGATAGAAAGAATGCGCTGCCAAGTAAACACTTCAATTTTGAGATACAGACCTCAGAAGTGACACAGAAAAATGGTCTCTGGTGAGATTGTTGAGCAACATTTAATTACACGATATGTATGAATCTCTGCACTTAGTCTGTCACTGCCAGGCAGCAGACACCAAGACAAGATGCAAGACATCCATTGACTTTGAGTAAACAACATACTCCCACTCAGACAGAAACCAAATGCACCTTTTAAAACTTTATTTTACAGTACTTTTGACATTGCCCTGTCATTTCAAACGTCTTACTTATTTATTTCACTTTCAAAGCATTTTCTCATGAAAATTCCTCAAAAATATATAAGCAAGGAATGATTTACATGCCTGGAAAATGTGCTGAAGCTGGTTCAAATAAAAAAGAGGATGGCAGTCTCACAGCAAAGAGACTGGAACTTGTGGGGGAAGATTTAAGCCGGTTATCCATAAAACCGGCTGAAGGTTGATTGACCCTGGAAGCAGACAAGTTGTTTAACACAGCAGTGCTCTTATTTAGATAACAAATCTAATTTACGGTGCAGCTGTACGTTGGCAGGGAGCAAACTGGCATGCACATCAATCAGAGTCTTCACAGTCATTTCGTGTACCACTGACACGGCCTTTCTTCTCCTATAGAGAGGATGCTTCTGGAAGGCTCTGGCACCTTGATTATGACACACTTCATGGGGTTTTTTTGGTCAGAGCTCTCTCAGATCAACCAAAAGTCTCAGTCAAGTCACGAAAGGCTAATCAATCCACAGGAGGCTCAGCGTTGTGACAGTGCCCTGCAGTCGTGACCCGGCACAAACCAAAAAGTAACAGCATAGTATTTCCAGTATTTCCAGTATAGAGTAAAAACACACTCCCAAATCATAGGCTCTTAAAGTCTCTGCTGTCTTTAACAGTCATAAAGATTTGTTTTCTTCAGTGCAAAGCTTAAAAGTTTTCCACTTACCAGTGCAAACTAATTCAAAATGAAACTCTTGCGGTGCTGTTTGTTAAGCCGAAGCTCCGACTTTTACTTCAATTCTGCAATTAGATCCGCGCTGCCATATTCATCAACCTCATTATACAATGGTGACCTGGAACCAAGAGGGGAGCAGTTCCTCATTAGCATAAGCTGAATGTTTTATTAAAGTCATTGCCTGCGTTACAGGTGCATTATCAGCCAGACAACAGTGGAAATCCTTCTTTTTCACAGTTGATTTAAAGCATTTATGCCCTCTGAAAACATCCATAGGAAAGCTGTTTGACTGACTTTTACAGGAATCTGGCGTGAAAAATTGCAATAGTGTGACTGATTAGCATGATTGTGTCACCCTGCTTTCGCCCGACAAGTCAGAGATTTCACATGATTGCTATGCTCAAACTCGGCCTAATGTGTCACTTAAATTCCATCTACAGGAATCTATTAAATACCTTAAAAACTCGTCTCCGTCCATCAAAATGACATTTTAAGAGTTAATTTCATTGTAAATAATCTGTTTATAGTTGAGATATAACTCTACCTTTCCTTAAATCTGTGTGATCATATCAATCAAACATGAAAATAAGCTAGGGCTGGACAAATTTGGAAAAAATAATAATCACGATTATTTAATTGATATACATACATGTTAGATAAACAAGATTATTCGTTGATTTAAAAAAAAACTTATTTATTGAACCACCAAAACTCAACCTCATATATAACTTTTTTTTAAAACACCCGGAAATAAATGAGAAACAAAAAAAGGAGTCAAATAATAATATATTAAAATAATAATAGCAATAAAAACAATAAGAACAGCCAGCTCTATGATTCTTCTGGCTTCAGTGATGAACAACAAAATAGCAATATGTAAAAACAACAGACAAAAATAAATAACCGCCATCTATGTCCTCTCCTGCAAAACTTAAAGCATGCAAAAAAAGACTAATAACAGCCAAAAACAAAACCCTAAGTGCTCTTTAAAGTACTTCAAAGACATGAAACGTTTTTCTTTAATTACAGCGTATTATGATTGTGAGAAGGCAAAATGGAAATCACGGCCAAAATTTAATTGTGCAGTCCTAAAATTAGCCTCTTTTATTCTAAGCCACTCTTTTTTTTTTTTTGTATCGGCCTGACTACATTAGCAAACAGCTAGTTGTGCTTGTGGAATTACAGCTTTAAGGTGGACTTCAAATGCATCATCTAACAAAATGAAGCTGGGCTATGATTCTACGATTCTAATTTCTCTCTTTTTCTTTGCTCTCTGTCTTACGCTGCACAACCTCTGTCTGGGTGACAAACCCCAAGCAACATGCCACATGTGCACGCAGCTCATCTCTGTGTGCTTCGCCTTTGCCTCTCTGTCAACGCCTGAAAACAATGCTAATTCAGAGAGGCACGCCTACAGGCAATTAGATTGATTTTCACTGCAGCTGAAATCGTACATTAAAAGATTTGAAACAAGGCATAGAAGCAAATGTTTGTCATTAGTTTGTTTTTACGTTCTACACTGCTTTGGCCTGAAGAATGATGCTTCAAAGTTCTTCATGAATCACATCAAATGTACACCAAAAACTGCTCAAATACGATGACAAAAGGACGATTTTGTTTTCTTTCTGGAGCCCTAAAGGTTCCTCACTATTTTTATAAGACATTAGAAAACACTGAAATACAGCTTCAGTTTTATACCAAATAGAATTTCTCAAAGTTGGACTCATGTTCTCCATCAGGTGGATGGGACTGGGTCAAACTTACGCATTTTACTCTCGTCTGAAAGAGTTTTTCAGGTCTGATGGAGGTATCTTCATCACAACTGACGCAGCTTTACAGGCCTCAGTCCCCTTGACTTGCCTCAACCTCCACTGAAAATGTCTGGAAGCTGAATTACCCCTGCATACATCATAGGGACTCCAACCAGCCATGCATCCTCTGCATTCTCCATGATTCCTGCTCTGAGCGTTGACCTGGGAGTAACCTAGCAACAAGAAATAACAGCAAGGGAGGGAGTGCATCTCTCTTGTAAACCCATAAAGACTACAATACAGAAGAGGAGTAACAATGTCTTACCAGTGCATATGGTTATAATTACAGCTACATTGCTAGTTGTCAGAAGAAACCTGATACTAACAAGCTGCAATGGTGCGTGCCACTACGTACTGTTGTGCAGTTGGACATACTTCGATCAATAAAGCAATTCCTCCTCCTTGAAAGCCAGAACAAGCACGGCAGCTTCATGTAACGACCCAGCAGAGCTGGAACTGGAACATGACATAAGGATGCGCCGCATTTGCAACGAGTTGTAAGAGACACAGAGCTCAGAGACATTTTGTTGCCAAAAATGCAAAAATGTTTTACACGGGCAAAGACTCAGACCTCTGGATATTCTGTATCTGTTACCTATCTTTGGCTCTGTTGTGTATCAGCTGCACGGGGTTACCACAGTGAGGAGCCAGCAGGATAACGGGAATAATTAAAGGTCAGCAAGCAGCGCGAGAAATGAGGCTGATGTTAATGAGGCCTGCATGCCAGGCGAGGAGGGAAATGACAGAATGTAAAGTAAACATTTCCCCGTGCCCATCTCCAATTAGACAATACACACATTAAATTTTAAAGGTGCCGCCCAGTGATGCGTTTCAATTTTTAGAGAAAATTGTTCGTAAATGTTCAAAAATTTAACAGATAATTTGTTGGGTAATCTATAAGGAGCGCAGGTTGTTTCCATTGAGTTTAACCTACATTAGATATAAACCTATAGTCTCATATTGAAGAGACGACATGTGAATAGGGAAATATATTTTACAAAATCAGAGTTGAGGTGCAGTTAGAGTGGATTAAAAGAAGCAGATCTCCTACATCCACAAGTCAATCCAAGATGGAACAAATGCAGAAACAACAAGCCTGCAGGAACTCCCGCGTTCCTGTTGGAGCTCTTTTATTATAAATTTATTCGGTTTAAGTGTTAAAAGGAGCAAATGGGCATCAAAGCACCACCTGGTACGTCTGTCCAAACATTCATCAGTGAAGAGATGAAAACCGAATTGAAGTGTTTTAAAATGTGTGGCTTCATATGTCCATATCACTCTTTGTCTCTCCACTTCAGATTGTCTGCCTTCCCTCACCACCTCGCCTGCCTCTGGCACCCTGTAATGGGGGGCCCCCGGGGGTCCCTGTGTCGTGTCAGAGCACCACTGTGCCTGACTTTCATTAGCCAGCGCCCCACAGGCATTGCCACACAGCGTAAACACACCCCGGCGACACGCAGCACTGCTGCCATGCAGACATGCGGCAGAAGGCTGGTGTGTCTGCTCGGCTGCCGGCGGCCCCGCTCAGCGCTGTTAGCCCAACGTCCCATCAAAAGAAATCCCATCCCTTCTGTTTTTCTTCCATGGGCCTGCAAAGGTTTGGCAAACTGCGGCACGATCAGAGGAAGAAGCGTCAGCTGATGGTGCGGCAGTGCTGTACAGCAGAGTGCATGTCAGGGTGTGTGTCAGAGTAACTTACCACGTTTGAATTGCAGAAACCTGCTACTCTTACAAACCATGTTCAGACAAGCAGATGGTACTGCACAGGGACTCAGAGAGAAGATGGATGCACCAACGTATCCGAGCCGCGCTCTGTGTGTCTTTTTTTGGGGGGGTTTTTAAGCATTTTCTCCACACTCAGTTGCATCTTTCTCTTTTTCCCTTTCTGTCACTCTCTGGTGCTGCTGTTCATCTGTCCATCTCGTCTGTTCCTTGGCTCGCTATGGCTCTGTGTGTGTGAATGTGTGTGTGTGCTTGCGTGTGTGCTTGTTTGGGTCATTTCGGGGTGTGGTTTGTTCTATGGGGTTCATTGTGTCGGGGGCTAAGTAGGGCATGCATCCAGGAGGGCAATGCTTCAGCAGTTACATGGAGTCACTATGTACTCCCATGACGAGCACCACAGCACCACCTCCTACTGCTGGAGTGAGAGAGGTAAGGGGGCTTCGGCCGCAAACACGTCTACTGCTGTCCTGCTGACTAATGTACGTCCGTCCGTCCGTCAGTCAGTCAGAATGTCAGTCCGTTCTGTGGCCCTGTGTCATCTAAAACATGAATTCCCTCATCTTGTCCTGGACATGGTAGGAGAGCCGGGTGGGTGATCCTGTTTTGTTTTTGTTTTTTTATAGCAGTGCTACTAAATCTTTTCCAGGCCCCATTCCTCCTTACAGAGATTTAGCTGATGCACATTTTATTTTCTTTAATTATTTTTCGTTAGGGTTGAGATAGGGTTAGGTTAGGTCAAAATCATGTAAAGTGTCGGTAAGAGACGCATTCATTCACATCTGTTGAGATTTAATTCATCCTCACTGAATTCAGACTACTCTGGGTTCTTTCTTCACCCCGATGCAGTTGCTGTTGCATCAAGTCCTCGCTTTGTGGAACATCAGACTGGGAGTGCGGTACTGCATATTTCCTGGCTCTGAATAATTCAGAAATGCAGCAATACAGAAATACTCTCATGATGGAGACTTTAAGCACACAATGGAGGAACTGAATGTGTAGCACTTAGATGGAGTTGAAGGCGCTTTTGGATTTGCCGGTGTGCAGATGTGTGTTCATCCATGTGAGTGTTTGCCAAGTGGAATCTCGTCAGTGACTAAAGACCAGTTTAGTCTCAGTAAATGCAGAGCTTAAAGGTGTGTGTTTGTGTGTTTGAGGGAGGCTATGTTGCTGTCCAGCTGTGTCTTTGAACGGATTAATCATGTTGATCCTCCATGTCTCACGTCTATCCAGTGGCATTTTTGTTCCTGTTTGTCAAAAAAAAACACAGTTATTGAATTTCAGAAATGTGTAATTCTTGCGGCTCATTTATCTTATTCTACTGTATGCTTTTTTTTCTTTTTAACCGCTTCTCCTCTCATATCCATCCCTTTTCTTCCACCACTCCATTACTGTGGCCAATTTTTTTCCCCCTTCAACATTTTTTCACTCCTCTTTTTTTTCTCACGGTCCTTCCTTCGCCATTGCTTCATGTATGTCTCCTGTTACTTCTTCTCCGACCTGGCCTCTGCATCGGCCCGGCGGCTGCTTCTGCAGAGAGTCGTGAAAACTCCTTCAGCCGCTCTCGGAGCTCCAGCGTGTCCAGCATCGATCGGGACACTAAAGAGGCCGTCACCACGCTGCAGTTCGGAGAGTCCTACGGACGCAAGAGCCATGCTTTCCCCACCCCGTGTCTGTGGGTGGGCACTAGCTTAGGCATGGTCCTGCTTATCCCAATGTCCATTCCCATTGACCAGGAGGAGAGGATGGAGGAGCCTGTCACCATCGGCCCCAGTGGTAAGGAGGGATCATTATCGCTGTCGGCATCGCTTATGTGCTCACTTTTGGTTTTCCCATCAAAAGTAGCATTTAAATCATCCAGTTAAACTCTTTGCTTGTTTAATGCCTGTCTTGTGAATGCTTGTTTTACCAGTGTGCTCAGATTCTTCACCTCATATTGCATTGATTAATATTTAAAAGCACTTAAAATAGCTCTCAGCCTATTCAGCAGCAAAATCAAGACAGTGATGTAATAAATCAGAAGGCAGCGACTCATAAAATATAAACAGGATGCCTGACTTATTATCGCTTTAATTTAGCAGTTCACACACATAAACCTGTTCAGGTTTGGTGAATTTTCATAATCTTTGAAATATGAATGTGCTTTATAAAAGTATAATAAACACACTATAGACCTGCACAGTTACTTGATCAGCGTTTTGGATATGATTAGTGAAAGTAAGCGCTGGATTCTACTTCCTGTAGGAGCAAGACAATTTTATATCACTCATAACATTTCAGAAGCTGCAACAACTAATCTGCTGAACTTTGATAGTCCGATTTAGTCCAGAAAAAACATTAATTTCTGACGAATCTGTTAGAAAACTTCTATTCTCAAAATCCCAACAAATAAGCTCCACACCTCTTCTTGTAAAATGTATCAGGTGTGATGTAACACTGTGTTTTCCAGTTGCTGAATGTCTGGTTAAATGCCTCTGTAAGCGGTTGATTCCTGGCCTGGTGCCACCATAGTGATGTAATGTAAGACTGTGAGTCTGCTAAAGCGGAGCTGATTCTGGTGTCTGACTTCCTGCCTGAGTCCTTCACTCTGTGCAGCCTGACAGGCCTTCTGTTCATTGTAAACCGAGATGATATATTTTAAGCACAAGGAAGGGCGAGCTGTTTCAGGGTGGAACTACAAGCATAGTTTAGAGCAGGGCTGCTTAATTCGGTCCCATGAGGGCTGCAACCCTGCAGGTTTTCAGTGTCTCCATGCTCCAACACACCGGATTCAATTGATCCAACAGCCTATCAAGTTATGACTAATTCATTTGAGTCAGGTGTGGCAGAGCAAGGAGACAGAAAATCTGCAAGACGAGGCCCTTGTGGGTCTACATTGAGTGGCCCTGGTTTCCAGTGCCCCTGATTGACCTGGGATTTGTGCATGATTTAGCCACACTGTGGGAATCTATGGGTGAGAGATCAAGTCTATGGGAGTAATTTACCAAACATTTCATCTTACAGTATACATTCTAGTAATGGAAGCTGGAATAGTAATGGAAACAGTCACATATTGCCAGTTACTATATATACTGTATTTCACAACTCATTACACCAGTCTGACAAGGCAAAAAAAGATCTTTCCTCCCTATTCTTACTCCATAAAATGTGAAGTTTGCATGAAGAAAGGGGAGCCCCTCATTTCCTGAGGAATTAAGTGTGCAATGTTAAAACAGTTTATAACGTACATAGAGGGCATCTGAGCCTCATTTGTGGAAACCGTAGTCTGTGAGAACTTTGCCATGCATGAGCTTACAAATTACAAGAGCTCTGAAGTTGCAGGCTGACTAAACAAAGCAGAAACAATCACACAATCAGACATGCAGTAGAGACCCAGAAGCCCTGATCTGTGGAAAGTGAGGCCACCTATTCAAAGTAAAACGTTGACAAAGCCACTAATCATGGCTCTTTGGATCAGCACCTGCTCTCTTGAGACCAAAGAAGCCAACTTGTCAGTGGAAGGTAACAGATTCAGTCAGTAACAGAAACTGAGTTGCTGAATTTCTCCTGTGGATTGCTTTTGTCATCCAGTGTATGTAATTCTTAGGAATTACTTACAGTGGCAGCAAATAGTACTTAAGTGTGTATACCACATGCTGTTGTGAAATATAAAAAGTTAATGTAAACCTTTCTGTTCTCCCATCATCCATTCATTAAATCGAAAGTTACGTATGTAACTACGGTTCTATGAATCCTGGATGACCGCCAGAGGCGGTGCTTCAAGCACTGAATGTATCCATCTCGCGCATGCGCAGGTCGAGTGTTTATACCAA